>VZRE01001674.1:295571-394663 GCA_013396775.1 Cephalopterus ornatus
AAAAGGCAGATTCCCACCTCAAAAGAAGTCACAAGTTTCATTATTGGCACCACCACGGGTCTCGTTTACCGTTTGGTAGCTCTGGGTAATCAGGCTAAATACAAAATATCTGCAAAAGCTTTTTTTAACTCCTCGTCTGGAATGTGTTCTTGGGTCCTACCTCTGCTTCTCTGTGCAGGCAAACAGCCCAAATGCTGAGACCAGTCACCCCAGTGTCCTGGTTTTCCCCGTCCTCAAACACAAACTGAGGCACTCAGGGTACCCTGGGTGAGGAGTGTCCCAGTCCAGCCCAGCTGCCTCAGTCATCTCTCTCCCATAAAATCTGCAGAGTCTGTCACTGCACCATGAAAAGGCCTGAGGAACCTCCTGGGATCCAACCTGGTTGTATCCCAGCTAAACCTCCTGGGATCCAACCCTCCCACCCACCGGGACGAGAGAAAAGCCACCTGAGAAGACACTGATGCCACACTTCAAGTTGTGATCCCTGCCCAGACTCCCGATAGGATGGGACACCCAGAATGGACACAAAGAGAAGAAAACATCCATATTTTTTATAAATAAATTGTGCTACCACTAAATGTAACCAGCACAGACTCCAGGCTCTTTCATCTTGGGCACAATATCATGACTTAGGTTTACCCAAGAGACTGAGATTGGTCATCCATCCTTCCTTCACATTGTACATTCACTTCTTTTCTGTCCAGGCAACGTGATGGGGGTTTGAAAAATACTTGTAAGACTGAGACAAGTCATTTAGTCTCCTGCTGCTCAGCAAATGAAGTCTGCAATTTCCTGTACTTGCAGCACAAGAAGAATAAGGTAACACAAAATTGGTCCCCTCAGATTTTCAAGAGGCCACGTTTTTGAATCACTGTCCTTCTTGCAACTCATTTTTCTATCCAGTAGGAATTAAGTCTGGTCTTCAGAAATCTCCAAACATCCACCTTGGAAAATCAGGCCTTCTAAAGCCTCTTAATAGGGGATCCAAAGACATGCAACACCATCAGTCACCTTTTAGTATCTTCCCAATAAAGCCTATTCCAAACCAGAACGATGAGAAAACAGCAGCCAGACTGAAGAATAATTGAATAAAAACAGCTGCACTAGAATAGACTGAGCAATTAAATAAGTGAATATATAATAAAACCTAAATCCCTATGTATTCATAATGAAGAAAAAAAAAGTAATTTAAAACGGAGTAAAAAAATACACAAAGATCATTAATCCAGCCCTGAATTGATGGGATGAGAATGTCGTGGTCTGCCTGGGATGCATCCATGAAAATACATCCCAGTTACCTGCAAGAGTGGATTTAGAGGCAGGTAAGTCACAAGGACCCCTTGATGTCCCACCCAGGCAGAACATTGTTTCATTGCTTAGGAAGAGTCCAGGCAATCTCAGCTCCACGTGGGTGTTTGGGGGACCCACCACACCTGAAATTCAGATTAATCTTCCTGGGTGGCACCTGGGAGGGGTGAGCTCAGGACTAAACCCTTCCCCTCCTGCCAAGTTGTGCCTGAGCTCCGTGGCAGAGATGTGGGCAGATGCTGAGAGGATGCTGAGCAGCTCATTCATTATGGTGATGAGGTCACAGACTCAGGTTTTGGCACAGACTAAAGAAGAGAGAGGAAAATGGGTGTCTGGAGACCCCCAATTTGTACCAGCACCAGCACCACCAGGTCTCGGTGTCCAACATGTGAGGGAACGGTTTGTGTTTCTGTCCTTCAGCATCAGATCATAACCAGGGTCATCTGGTAGCCCACATACTCTATTTTATCTCCTGTGATTGGAGCCACAGCAATGCCATCTACTCCATGCCATTCCCAACCCTCCCAAAACAAACTCAACCCCAAAAAAATCTCCAAACCCCAACATCAGAACCCTTCATCCCAAGGCTCTCATTATCTGGCCAGAGGGGACTGAGCTGAGGTCTGAAGAGCTCCCACTGCCCCCCAGCCTCCAGCCCAGTATGCCCAGTTATCTCCATGCCAGGGCACACATAACTAATTGTTAGGGATGGCCCATGTCCCTTTTTCAGTTGGTGACTTAATGTTCAAGCAGCAAAAGGAGCAAAAAGAATCAGGAATCCTGATTTCTCCTCCTCTGTGCAGATTTGTATTTGAGGTTTCCTTCTCGCCCTCCTTTCTCCCTGTCATCGTGCTGGTAACCACCTGGCCATTTAAAAAATGAAATTGCTCCTTTATCAGCCTTGTACTTGCACTGCCCCTAATTACACTCTCACATGGAAATCTCTGAGCACGTTCTTTGTGTCCAAGAGTCCCTTCATCAGCCTCATTAAAGCAATTGGGGCTGGCTCCTCCTGCAGAAAGGGGGACATGTGATTTAATCTGAAATTAGACTTTGCAGTTTATGTGACACCCTGGGAGACTGAGCCATCCTTCAGCACAGATCTCTTCCTACAGTGTCAAACAGGCAGGGAGAGCAGAGAAATGGGAAGGGAAAGTAACCTAAAGGAACACCAAACCAAACCAGGAGAGAGCAAGAGGTGCCAGTGCCATAACCCAGGGAATGCTGCTGCAGATGCCATCTGCCTGCACTGAAGGCTGCAGAGTATTTATGGAGATAACTACTTCAGTGTGATGCTGGTTCCTCTGTCCATGTGCTCATATGATTTGCATCAGAGAGACAAATCAGTGACAGCTCACTCCGTGTGAGGGTTTGCCCTGGACAAAGGATCTTCCTGCTCCATAAGGTTTGCTGTAACCAGGCCCCACCAACAGCCACAGTCGGAGTTTGTGTCAGCAAATGTGGCCTCCTCTCCCAGAGCACTGTGGAATTCATAATCCCATCGTTAGCAACTCACACCTCTTGCAGAGCCACACTCCATCTGACACTGAGAGGATTTGAGAGGCGGGGGGGAACTGGCCATTAGGAGCCCAGAGACTAATCTGGGAAACAGTTCTTTCAAACAGACACAGAAAAATATAAAAATTGAGTTATTTGATGCATTTTTGAAAGGTTATTTGCTGCGTTCTGTTGAATTTTGTTCAACCACTACAAACACTTTCCAGAGCGGGAGGAAGTGGCACAGCCATGGCATGACCACCAGCAGCACCAAATTCAGAGACCTGAGGGCCCCAAAACAGGCCATCACTGGCAGGAGGCACAAGAAACCCAACAATGGAAAAACATGAACCTGGAGAAAGCTTTGTCTCGGCTCTTTCCCTAAAACTTAGCTGAAACCCAAAGCCACAGAGCATTTCTTCCTTTGAGGCTTTAGGAGGTTTCGCTCTCAGTATCTGCTGTTACAAATACCTGACCATCCTGTTTAGCCACAGACACTTCTTTTTTTTCCTCTCAGTGCTCTTGAGCCACATCCAAAATCTTCATGTGGCTGAAAACCACACGATAAAACCTTGGCCAGCCAGGGGGGAAGGAAGTTTGGTGGTTTGCAGGCAGGAAAGAGGGAGCAGGTTTCTGGGGGACTCACTGCTCGCAGCTGGGATGAATCACCCCTTCTACCCTGCTTCCTTCAGCCCCCAGGAATTCACCTTGCCCTGCAGAGTCTCTGCTGGGGTGACCTTGCTGGTCACACCCTCTCAGTGGTTGCACTTCTTTGCAAGTGTCACGTAGGCAGGGACTGTGTGAATTCCACAGTTTGAAGCTGCATCGTGGTAAAAAACACCCCTGGACAGTTCTGCAGCTACTGAACAAGTATTTCCTCAACTGCTTTTGACATTCGATAAACTCCCCTGTTTGCTTTGTGGATTTGGGGTCCATAGTAACAGGAATGGGATATCTGATCCCTTTCCTTCAGCTCACCCTCGAGTGAACCCAGAGCTGTTGCCTTCAGTGTCAGTCTTTGGGTTTTACTGATGCCACATTTCATCTGTCATCAGGCTGCCCCTCATCTGCCTTGGCTGAACCCTTAGGAAGTTCCTGACAGTCTGCCCTGTGTTTAAGTCATCTAATTTATGTTTTATGAGACCTGCAAAATTTGCCAGATCATGGATAAATGTGTAACTACTGCAGTGTCACTAATTTTATTAAGTTTATTGCCCTTCTCACAACTCCCGCTAAATGATTAGACCACTTCTAAATTATTAGACCACTTCTGAAATTGTGTGTGCAGGAGAAGTCCTTGGTCTTACCCATTGCATCCCAAGGGAAATTCCAGGTGGGAGACCCTGCAGGACTGTGCTGAGGGTCACCACACACAGAGGTGTGTCCTCAGGTCCAGACAGTCACTGAAATCTCCCCTAACTCATGCCAAGCTGCAGCAGAACAAACAGAAGGATTCCTTTACAAAACCCAGACCAGACAATGTAATTTCCAGGTGTCTAAAAGCATCATAAAACCCTCCAGTATCCCAATTTACCAGACAGGGCTACTGCACCAAGAAAAACAAGGAACTTCCAAAGAATGGTACAGCGCAACGGAGGAAGGGCTGGGTATGGAGACAGGACCTGGCACAGCAATCTCCTCTTTCCTGGCTGCATCGATGGATCTCTCGCAAACAGAAGTTGCCAATCTCCAGTGGAAGTGCAGGAGAAGAGCCTCCACCGTTCAGAACAGACATGCCCAAGGAAGCCTGGTATGAAGGTGGCACTGTGACCATCATCTTGCTTGAATCAGGCACCAGCAGCTCAAACAAGGTTTAGCACTGGCAGTTTTACACTACCCAAGGTGACCCAGCAAACCCAGGGCTCCTTCTTGGTCAGTGGGGCCCTCGTTTTGAGTGGAATTTAATTCAGATAACAAGTCAGGATCAATGCAGAGATCAATCAACTCCATTCTCTTTGAGCCCAGACATCCAGCCAGCTTTTTACCCGGCACTGTTTGTGCCCCTGTCCAAGCCAGGAGCAGCCGGTGTCTCCAAGAAAATGCTGTGGGAAATGGTGTCAAAGGCTTTCCCAAAGCCCAGGCAGACACACTCATAAGCCTTCCTCACCCACCACAAGGTCCCTTTGTCATAGAAGGGGACCAAGCTGGTCAAGCAGGACCTGCCTTTCCCAAACCCACGTTGGCTGGGCCTGATCCCTGTGATGGGACTCCCAGTGATCTGCCCCATGACCTTCTCCAGCACCAAGATCAGGCTGACAGGCCTGGAGTTCCCTGGATCCTCCTTCTGACCCTACTCCTGTCACAGTTGCAAACCTCCAGCCAACTGTCCTCCCAGTCAGCCAGGACTGCGGGGAAATGATGGAATGTGGCTTGGTGAGCGTTTCTGCCAACTCCCTCAGCACCCTTGGCTAGGTCCCACCCAAGACTTGTGTGTCTTAGTGGTGGAGCAGGTCCCTGACCATTTCCCCGTGGGTTATGGGGGCTTCCTTCTGCTCCCTGTTCTTCTGGTCCAGCTCAGGGGGGCTGGGCACCCACGGAACAACTGATCTTACTGTTAAAGACTGAGGCAAAATACCTCAGGATTTCCTTCTCGAAGGATGTCCAGCCTTCCTGGACTCCTGTGCCCTTCAGAGTGGCTTCCAAAAGGACTCTGCCAACCTCAACTGGCCAAAGTCTGCCCTCAGGGAGTCCAAGGTGGCATCATTCTGCTGCCCCCCCTCCTGACCACCATGACTGCAAAATGCCCATCAATTCAGCCAGAAGCTCTAAAGGCAACTCCAGGAATAAAAATGCACCCTGCTCATTTCCTCTCTGTGGGAATTGAATCTCAGATAGGCTGAGGAGGAGGAATTTATGGCACGGCAAGAAAACCAGAAATGATCACACAGAACAGCTCAGGCCTAAGTTCCCCTTTCTGCTTTTTATAATATCCCTGGTGGGTCCCCACAGCTCAGCTTTTACCTAAGGCAATTTTCCACATTTCTTTGAGTGGGAAACAATAAAGTGGGTGTATCCCCACAGTGCCCTCCTCGTGATCCCAGCTCTGCCAGCACGACCCCGGTGGCACTGCGGCTGCGTGGGACATGCAGCTGCCTCTGAAGTGATGCTGCCACCATGGGTGGCCAAGGCACTGTCCTAAAGCAGATCAGGGATTCTCCAGCTTGCCTAAAAAATATGGACACTGGCAGAGTCCATATTCCATTGAAAAACCTCCCAGGAATTGCTTCCTATAGCAGTACCCTGTGCCCAGGCAGTCAGACCACCAGGAGTGGGGAGGGCAGTGTCACCAAGGCAAAGGAAATCTCTCCTGATGGCATCACATCTGGGACACTCTGCCCAGGGTTTTGTGCTTCCAAATTCAGATGGAGTCAGAAAAACAGATGAAAAACGGGAGGGGAACAACATCTTTGGTGGAGGGGATGGATGAAAAGATGAATTTTGGGGGGAAACATAAAAAGTGAGTCATTCTAACATAGACAGTAAAAGGTGGAGGGACAGGCCAATGCTCTGGGGAGATGTAAGCGATGCTCAGGATGGAGAGACATTTATTACTGACAGTTATCCTGCAGAGGGAAACCAAGAAGTGAAAAATTCAAGCCAAACATGAAAAAGACGGACAAGGAGGTTTTCCCAGCACAAACTGTGGTGTGGATTTGAGCAGGAGGACACCTCCTGAATGGGCAGCTTTAAAGCACCTCTCACTGGACACAACTTGTTGCTGCAAATTCACTGCAAGAGCTGACAAAATTGTTGACACCTCTGTAACACACACAGAGGGGTCTCCAGAGATGGGCAAACAGGGAAATCAATACAGAAAACATCCATAAAAACCCATATCCACACAGAAGTTTTTACCAGCACAAAAACACGGGCCTCAGGATGCCTTTTAATGGCATTTCTCCACCAGCCAAATCAAATCCTCTTGCCAGTAGAGCCTATTTTGATGGAAGAGTTGTGGGCTATGGGGACAAGAGGATCTGTGACTGCATGAGCTGCTCTGCTGTGTCTGATCCCACATCCTGGAGCTTCCCCTCCAGGAGTGTCCAAGAGAGACCCTGGGATCTCCTCCAGTTAAATTAACCCGACATAGAGCAAGGACAATGTGAGGAAACACTGTATTTGGATGGAAAACTGCAAACCCAGTGCAGTTCTCTGTTACTTCTCTGCATGTTCTGCTTGAGTGAAGGATTGATTCAATTTTGGGTTGTGGCATCAGATCCCTTCTAGTCTGATAGAGGGAAAATTACAGTTCCACTCATTATGGCTCTGTGCTGTGATACAGCTTCATCCTCTCCAGCTTCGATCATTTAATTGTCACTGCAAACTGCTACAAAAACACATCACTTGCACTAAAACAATATCAATGGTATTACGCCTCTCTGCAAGGGCTGAGACCCTGGGGTTGATTGCTAAAATGCAATTAGGGAGGAAACCAGACTGAAAAAATGAAAGTACGTCCAGGGCAAGGGGAAAGTATTTCATCCCTGCCAGGGGGTCACCTTTAGCCACCAAGGCACGAAGAAATGTGGAACGACATTGATTGTCTGCACAGACTAATTAGTCCCTTCTGGGCTTCCCTTCCATTAAATCCAGCTGCAGGAGCAGACAGGTAATGCAAGAACTTCCACAGTCTCCCTCCTTGTTTAATGATTGAGCCACGTGTCCCTGGCCTCAGAACGCCACACAACAACCAGGCAGTCCTTGCAGAGCACACGCAATGCCAGCTCCTCATCCCACCAGCACAGGGGCACAAAGAGGAGAGAAAAAGGAACTAATGATCTGCTGCAGTGTTTGGCACTGACAGGGATGCGGTGGCAGCATCACAGAGCATCACATCTGCCTCCCACCTCTCCTTGCCCATTTTTGATGGTTTCCCTGCATGTTTTTAGAATAAATTAAAGCTCCATCACTGCCAGTGCAAGGCTGGGATTTTTGTATTCCCAGCACCAGTCAGACAGGTTAGGTCACGACCCAAAAGCCCGTGTGGGTAAGCACACACACTGTTCCCTGGGCACTGCTCCAACATCACCTTCTCCCTTTTGAAGATCAAACACAAATAGAATAAAACACGAGATTAAAAAAAAAAAGGCACAAAACCCAGCCTCCCCAAACTCACACAGCTGATTCATAAAATATTCAGAGCGAAAGTCTAGCACGGAAATCCCCACAGATGACCTGTCTCAGTCCCATTTCTTCCTGCCCTGCTCCCATCAGGATTGATTAAACAATTTCCTGCCGAGCTGACATCAATGACTTCGCTGACTCGGGGTGACTCTGGTCTGACACAGAGACTTCTTCTTCCCAAAACAGCTCTTCCTCCAGCTATTCTTCTAAGAGCTGTGAATGATTCTGGATGCCATTGCTGCTCTAATTGCAGGCTGATTCCTGTCCCTCTGTTGCTCGTGGTGTCAAGGAGGAAGGGCTGCGTTTCATGGCCTCAGTCCAGCACTTTATTTCTCTGCCCTAAGTGCCCTCCCTGAGCCTGGGGAGGCACTGCAGGGGCTGCAGGGGCTGCAGTGTCCTAAAGAGATCATCAAGTTCCTGAATAAAATGTTCAGGATTGTCAGGTACAACTCCAGAATTATTCCAAGCTATACTGAGGATGCTGAATGGAAATGAGGAGGAGGAGGCCACGGAGATGCTCCAGGGCTGGAGCCCCTCTGCTCTGGAGCCAGGCTGGGAGAGCTGGGGGGTTCACCTGGAGAAGAGAAGGCTCCAGGGAGACCTGAGAGCCCCTTGCAGGGCCTAAAGGGGCTCCAGGAGAGCTGGAGAGGGACTGGGGACAAGGGATGGAGGGACAGCACACAGGGAATGGCTTCCCACTGCCAGAGGGCAGGGATAGATGGGATATTGGGAAGGAATTGTTGGCTGGGAGGGTGGTGATGCCCTGGCACAGGTTTCCCAGAGCAGCTGTGGCTGTCCCTGCATCCCTGGAAGTGTCCAAGGCCAGGTTGGATGGGGCTTGGAGCAACGTGGAATAATGGAAAGTATCCCTGCCCATGGCAGGGGGTGAGATGAGATGGGCTTTGAGGTCCCTTCCAACCCAAACCATTCTGGGATTCTCTGAAATATCCAATGTCAGAAGCAAGTGCCTCCATCCCTACATTCTGCCCACTACTCTTGCTGTTTGCTAATCCTGGATTAGCTCCAGGATCTGTCCCTCCTCTCTCTTTTGAACCTGCCACCAATATACTCAAGAGTTTATTTTAACCCAGTTCCAAACTTTCAAAGAAATGATCCCTATGAGGATTTGGCTTCTAAGCTGCATAAACATAAATGCATTTTTGGGTGCATTTCTGTGTGCCTGTGCAAAGAACCCCCATTTTTTGACAAAAGCACACTTTTAGGGTACCCATGCCACCTCATTCCCCAGGCTGGAACCATCACATTAAATCTCCCTCTACATTTATTCCAAGCAGCTTTTTATCTATGCCATTTACTGGAAGGTTGATGCCATTAATTAGCATTTTTTAGTTTGCCAACTTTTTCACTTCAGAAGCAGAACTTTCAGTAGCCCAGCAAAAATCCAGTGCTGTTCAAAGCCAAGTCCATTCCCTACAGTGATCTTGATTTGAGCTGGTTTTTCCTTACAGGGCTAAATACCACCCATACTGCAGTCTTTAATTAGTCCATTCATTAACTGCTGAAATGCACTCACTACAGAATTAACAGATCTGGGGTGTAACACTCAGTGCAGTCTCTCAATACACAGATTCTGGCAAAAAAAAAAAAATCAGCTTTTGGGAGCAGCACTTTCCCGTGACTCAAAGTTTATTCCATTTGTGGATGAATTTTCTCTGGCTTTCAATCCCCTCCTGGTCCAACTGGGACACAGGGAGGATGCTCAGCACCTCTGGGCTGGTCCAGATTTAATCTTGGAGGATTTCTTCCTAAAGCCACCTGTCTCATGGACATGGTTGTCTCCCCCCTGAGCTCTGTCCCTTCTGAGGGGGTTGTGGGGCTCTGCTTGCTCCATGTTGGACCCAAGTTTGTTTTGCCCGGTCACTGAGATGCAGCCCAGGGAAGTGCTGGTTTCTGCCTGGACCCCTCAAGGTGAAAAAACTTCATATTGCTGCCATGGGGCAAGGCTTCGACTGCAGCCAATGTGTCCCAGAACTGCATCTTCTCTTCTGTCACCTGACACAAACTTTGTTCTCCAGCCTATTAGAGACTAATAAATATCTCATTTCCACTTTACAAGGAACACACTGGTGGGTCTTGGGGACAGGGACAGCAAAAAATCACCTCGCCCCCTGTGTGCTCTCCACTGCCACATCACTTAGTGTTACATTATTAAAAAGCAGAATTTCATCCTTTCACTTGAGAAACAAACCCCACTTTGACACTTCACAGAAGGCTGGGGAGGAAATTTGTTCTAGCATTCTGTCCAAACTCATGTTTACATTGGTTCATCCTATTATTGCTTAATCCTCAGCTTTTAGAGATCACTGACCCCCAAATGGAGCTGTCCCATCCACAGTCACTGGGATTACTGCTAGGCAGGAAAAAGAAGAGTCATCTACTGGCTTTTCCAATAACTCTGTAGTGTAGCAGCCAATTTTAGAAGGTCTTTAACATAGAAAACATATTTTATGCTCAGCCTAAATGCTAATTGTGGTGAGACTTATAAAGCTGATACCTAATGAGGCTGGTTGTGTCTTTGTTAAACAAACAGAGCAGCAGCAGCTCTGCTGCCCATTTCTAACACAATTGTTGCCCATTTCCAGATTAAAGCACTGTTGTGTTAAAAAAGCCAAATTTCTGCACATAACAAAAAACAGTAATTAAGACAAAACACCACGCAAGAGAAATTTAACTGCATTGTTCTGCTGCGTCTCTGGAGTGAGGCATCCCCAGCCCAGCCCCCTTGTGTCCTGATTTTGGGATGATCATCTGCTCCTCTGCAGTGGGAGGGCAAAGGAGGTACCTGGATGTGAATTATGTATTTAAAAACCACCTTTATGCTTCACTAAAATGGCCTCAAGTTGCTCCAGGAAAGGCTCAGGTTGGATATTAGGAAAAATTTCTGAAGTGAAAGAGTGGTTAACCATTGGAAGGGGCTGCCCAGGGCAGGGGTGGAGTCACCATCCCTGGAGGCCCTCAGAAAACACGTAGATGTGGCCCTTTGTGATGTGGTTTAGTGATATGGTGGGCTTTGATCAAAGGTTGGACTTGGAGATCTCGGAGGGCTTTTCCAGCCTTAATGGTTCCGTGGTTTTATGATTCTGAGAGAGACGGGAAGCAGCAGAGAAACTGTGATGGAGATCAACAGCATCTGCTGTTAATTCCTGGTGCCTGTTTCACAGCCCAGAAACCACCTGGAGAGCTGGGAGCTGCATGCCCAAGGGAATGGGAAGGAGGATCTCAGGAGTGCCAAGGGACACAGGAGTTCCAGCCATTAACAGAGCAAGTTTAGGCATCGACAGCTTTCCAGCCCTGGGTTCAAACCCTTCACCAAAATGATGTCAGGGATCGTTTTTCCTGGTCAGTGAGGTGACCACAGGCTGGGCCAGCCCCCCACACTGGGCAGGACTGTTTGCCCAGGCTAAAGGAGCTTTGTGCAAAGAAGTCCATCAGCCCTGCTCCAAACTGGACTGTTTTAGTCACTCTGGATGTCAGGCACTTCTGTGCTGGGTTCATTCCAGGTTCAAACACATCTCAGAGGTGCTGTTATCAATCTGCACACCAACCTTCCTTCAGGACTGAAGGGTCCTGACTCCATGCCTTGTGCACTTTTTCTAATTTCAACATGTATTATAAATAAAAAAAACTCTGTATAAATAAATCATAGAGTAAAATAAAATATATTTGCACTTAAAGTTGCAAATTACATAAATTAAAAATAGGAAATACTACGTGTAAGTTTTTCCACTAAGTGTTACTGCTCTGGCTACAACTGAGATGATGATCTCTTAGATTTTGTTTTTAATGTTTTGGAAGAAGCCTTCCAGTGCCTTAAGGGGGCTTATTAAAAGGAGGGAGAGGGACTTTTTATAGGGGCCGAGAGAGACAGGACGAGGGGAAATGATTTTAAACTGCCAGAGGGTAGGATTAGATAGGATATTAAGGAAGGAATTGTTGGCTGTGAGGGTGGGGAGGCCCTGGCACAGGTTGCCCAGAGAAGCTGTGGCTGCCCCTGGATCCCTGGAAGTGTCCAAGGCCAGGTTGGACGGGGCTTGGAGCAACCCGGGCTAGTGGAAGGTGTCCCTGCCCATGGCAGGAGGTGGAATGGGATGAGCTTTAAGGTCCCTTCCAACCCAAACCATTCCATGATCCTGTGATTTTAAGAGATGTGGCATTTCAAAATTTGTAACATTTTTAACATCAATAAATGCATTTTATTATGAACGTTTCTAATCCCTGAAGTGGGAAATGAAGAGCCTTTTGTCATTCGAGTGGCTGAGACATGAACTGCAGTCACAGCTACAGAATCTGGTATTTTAATACCCTTCCTGTCCCCTGTTACCAGCCCTGGTGCTGGTGGCACTGGATGTCCTGTCTTACAGGATCCTTGTCTTTCCTTACTCCATGGTCAGGATCTACTTAAATCCCCCGAGTCCTCCAAGTGACAGAAAGGAATTTTCAGCCATTATTTTATGTAAAACTCATAAAGTATTTCACAAGATGAAGAAAAGGTATTTTCTGATGCCTCTGACTCATTCCAAAAGCTCCCGTGGAGCTGCCCCTCCTTCTCTCAGGGGAGGTTGCAATGTCATCCAGGGATTCCTGGTCACTTCCAGCTTCCCTTTAGCATCAGCCAAGTTCAGCAATGTTGTTATTATTAAGACATGCACAGATGGACTAGGGAGGGTTGATTCTTCCCTACAAATGAGCCACAAAACTGGCTCAGACTGAGCCCATCCCCTGGTGGATGTTTGCTTTGTCACATCTGGTTTCTTCTTGTCCCAGGAGGCTTCAGCTCATCCTCTTGAAAGGCTTAGGCAAAGTCTTGCAGGGACCTCCTACATCTTCATTCCCACTGCTCCATCAGTGATAGATTTTGGGAGCATCACAGGAGGAATCTGTTAGAACAGCAGGAGGAATGAGAGAAAAGAAAACTTCCTCTCAAGTTCCTCCCCCTCCTCCTCCATCACACGCTGGAGAAGTTCTCCTTGGGGAGCACCATGTGTCTCCCTGGGTATGTGAAGGGGCTGCAGAGCTCAGCTCACAGGGGAGGGGTCCAGGGTATTGGGAAGGGGGTGTTTATTCCCATCCTGTTGTCCCTTAGCAACAGGCACCCAAACAATTGTCTCCAGGAGAGAGAATGGACTCTCCCGACCATACAGTAGAAGGCTTCCAGCAGCTCCAGCCCTGCAGGGAGCATTAATTCCTTTCCCTTGTTCCCCAGTCCCATGAATACCCATCCCTAAACTGCCGGAACAATAACGCCTGAGCATCCCAAACCTCCTGCCATCAACAATAACCCAATCCCCAAGGGTCAGCCTTGAAATAACAGGAAGTGCCTTGATTTCAAAGAATTCTGGATGTCAACTTGACATCCTGCACATTATGGAGCAATTCCTTCAAGGCAAACACTTGATTTTCAAAAGTCTTCATGAGATAGCCCAGACCACCCTACTGCCAATCCCATGTGAAGCTTGGGAGCTGGTGGGAAGCAGCAGGAGGATTTTTCAGGAGGAACTGTCCCCTTTGGAGTCTCAACCCTTCAGAAGGACTCGGGTGAGAAGGGTCTATGGGTGGGGCTGGCAGCCAAGTCCTTCTTGGTTCCTTGGGATGTTTTCCTGGTATAACCTGCAGCCGACCTGCAGGTGCTGGAGCACATCCCTGTCCCTGCCACCTGGATCCTGGGGGTTTGCTGACTCTGCTGAGTTACACACCTTGGCTCTGCCAGCTGCTGGGAGGAGGAGGAGGGAATAGACCTGTTCCACCAAGTCTGACACCTCCCTAAGTGAGCTCCAACTCCCCAGTGAAAGCTCTTAATACCTAATTACAATAAATGATAATAATAGACTGGATTTATTTCCAGAGCAAGGAAGCCAAACAGCCTCTGGCTACACTGAAATGTAGTAAACAAAACAAGTCCAGCTGCCTGGTCCCTCTTTTCCCCTGAGGTAACGAAACTGTACAACAGCACAGTGAGGACAATCTGAGAACCACCAGCAACAAAAATCCTCAGAAAGTATCACTTTCTGTCCTTTCTTCAGTAGCTCTTTCTATCACCACTGGGCACTGATGAATTTCTGATCTCCAGATATAAATACCACTGACAGAACTCCCAAAGCCACTTAGGTTATTATAACATCGCAACATCCCAGAGGATCTCATGGATTGGGCTTGGATTATCACCTTCCAGCAGACTATCAACCCTCATTCTGCTCTACAGGACCTGGGGGTTGTAATTATTAATGAAATTCTGTGCATTGCTCTGGTAGACACAGAAAGGCTTCGAGCCTCAGCCTCATCCCAGGCCTTTCCCCATCCTTCCAACTGGATCTGAGACAAACCAATTTGTAAAAGCTGATTCAATTATCTCTCATTTCCTTTGCTTCCTGTCTCCTGTCAAAGCCAAGCCAGGAAATGAGGACTAATCCCAGGGAGACCTGAGATACCATCATTCCCCCCAAGACAGCCAGAACACCAGGAGCTGCAGAAGGAAGTTTTGTCCTACCATATTTCATTTCTAGGCAGGTGAGAGATTCCAGAGGAGCTGGAGTGCCTTGACCCTCAGGCACTCACCTGGATTGGTGGGATGGGAACTTTTTAAGCCCTACTTATTTCTAATAATAACTAGGAAGGACCTGGTTTGGGAGACACCTGGCAAGAGGCAGTAGGTCATCAGTCCTGAATCTAGGAACACCAGGATCATCTTTTAGAACTCCTATAGCCAAAACTGGGTCCCAGTCCAACCTGCCCTGCAGCCAGTGCAGGGCTGGACATGGGCTGCAGGCAGGTTCAGGGGATCCTTGCTTCAGGTGGCCCAAACTGGATTCACACATCGAAAAGGAATTGGTGACCAACTGATTGGCTTCTTGCCATCCGGGCAACTCACTCCTCCAGCCCAGGCACCTGGAAGGAGCTGGGTGACTATTCCCACATCTTACAAACTCACACATCCCTCAGGACCATCCTCCACTTCAGTGAAGTTAGAGGAAGAAAATGAAGTTCCAGAGCCACTCAGAGCAGGGTGAGGAGGGTCTCTGGACATGCCCCTTCCCACCCCACTGCTCCTCCCAGAGTCACAGTGTCTAACTTCAGCAACTGAAATAACTTGCGATTTTCCTCTTTTGTTGCTGCAAAAGCCAGGAGAGCCCAGGGAGAGGGAGCTGGATCCTGCTCTCCCTTACACATCATCAACACAGTGCTTGAGGCAGCTCCAGCCACACATGCAACCCCACTGCAGGAGACAGGGCAGCTCCAGGGTAACCACAGCCAGTGTCCTCCTTCCCCTGATGATGTGTGAGGAGCTGAGCAGAGCCAAACTGTGCTCACAGAATCTACAGCTCAAACCCCCCATCACAGAACTCGGAACTGAAGAACATTTGATACCTCAATTATTGAGGAAAAAAAACTCTGGAAAACCCATAATGCTGTTTTCCCGGGCATTTCTCTGCAACTGGACTTAAAAAAAACCCACCTCGACTCTCTCTTAGGCAGCTGGTTTTAGTTGGTGCATTAGAGAATTGCTGTGCAGAAGTTTCAGGGTATAATGATAATAATAATAAAAATTATAATAATGATGATGATGATGATGGTGATGATGATAAGAAGAAGAGGAAGAAAATGAAGAAGAAGAGGAAGAAAAAGAAGGAGAAAGAAGAGGAAGAAGAATAGGAAGAAGGACAAGGAGAAAAAGAAGAAGAAGGAGAAGGAGGAGAAGAAGAAGAAGAAGAAAGAAGAAAGAAAAGGAAATATTAGGAAATGAACGGCTTTATTTAAGCTACTCTTCTGTAGCTTAAGCAGCATCTGGCCATGACCTAAGCAATCCCGTTCAGAATTCCCTCTGTGTTCTCCAGCCATGGAAAGTCTCACTTAGATCCCGCTATTTTAGGCACCATTTCTACAGATAGTTTTCCAACTCCAGATAAGAGATCTGTGCCACACCAATGTTTTCCTAAGCCTCAGGAGCACCCTGTTTCTCACGGGCCCCTCACTCAGCACACGCGGCTGATCCAGGTTCAGGGAGCCCCCACTTTCCAAGAATGCAGCACAACATTCCTGCACGGGCCATGGGATCACACTGGTCCCTCTATTCCCAAATATTATGTCCCACTTTTGGGTCAGATCAGAGTCACAAGCAGCAAAGTAGATGGGAAATGAGTCAGTCAGGGATGCAGCTCCTCAAAGGGACACACCGGGAGCATGGAATTCTCTCCAAGGAATGTGGAGCTGGTGGGAGGGGGAGACCAGCTCCCAAGTTAGGGGTGGAAAATACCATGGGTCCAATCACTTCCCCTGTGGGTTGGAAAGGACTGTGAAATAATCCCTCCTTGGAAAGTTTCCCATGGAAATCTCGCTGAGAGAAAAACGTGCCAATATTTGTGTGTGCAAAGGGTGGAAGGTCTAGGGCTGGGAGGAGGGGAGAGTGTTTAAACAGGATGAAAAATGTATATATAGGAAAGTCCCCTGAGAGCCCCAGGGGCTGCTGATGACGTTCAAGGGCTTTCACTTGGAGTCTCTGGGTCAATGCACAGAGACTGTGACAAATCAGAGCCCTGGGCAGGCACCAACCACGGGAAGTTCAACCAGGGGAAGTGCCGGATTCTGTCCCTGGGATGGGGCAATCCCGGATGGACGGACACAGTGGGAATGAGAAGCTGGAGAGCAGTGCCGGGAAAGGGCCCTGGGGGTGCTGGTGGGTGCCAGTTGTCCCTGAGTCAGCAGTGCCCTGGCAGCCAGGAGGGCCAACCCTGTCCTGGGGGCATCAGGGAGGGGATTGTCCCGCTCTGCTCTGCCCTGGAGTGGCCTCACCTCAACATTGGGGCACTTTGGGGGGATACAATGTAGGGAAGGTGTTGAGCCATTGGAGAGTGTCCAAAGGAGGGCAAAGAGATGGGGAAGGGCCTGGGTTTGAAGCCGTGTGAGGACACTGAGGGCACTTGGTGTGTTCAGCTGGAGCAGAGGAGACTGAGGGGAGAGCTCACTGCAGTTCCAACTGCCTGGGCAGGGGCAGAGGAGGGGCAGGACTGAGCTCTGCTCTGGGGGGACCAGGGACAGCACCCAGGGAATGGCCTGGAGCTGTGTCAGGGCAGGGGCAGGTTGGATCTCAGGACAAGGCTCTTCCCCCAGAGGGTGGTTGGGCACTGACCAGGCTCCCCAGGGCAGTGGGCACAGCCCCAAGGCTGCCAGAGCTCCAGGAGGGTTTGGCTGATCCTCTGGGGCACATGGGGTGACTCTTGGGGCTGGGCCTGTGCAGGGCTGAGGGTTGCACTGGATGGGCCTTATGGGTCCCTCACAGTTCAGTATATTCTGTAATTCCACGGTCATCCCAAAGCAGGACTGGCTGGAAGCTGTCCCAGTGTGACAGTTTTCTGGAGGCTCACAAGGAAGGGGCTGGTGATCTCAGCAGAACTCCAATGGATCACTGTCTCTGCCCAGCAGCCCAGCTTCCCTTCATGGGGCAGAATGGAGTGCTGGGAGCCAGAAAAAGCCCCAAGGTACATGGGAGAGATCTCTAGGTGCTCTTTTAAGATGAGCTGCCCCCTGGCAGTGGGTACAAGTTCAAAAGCACAGAAGACTGAACCTACTCAGAGTAATAAGAAACAGGAAAAGAGGAAATGGCCTCAATTTGTGCCAAGGAAGGTTCAGATTGGATATTAGGAACAATTTCTTCATGGAAAGGGTTGTCCAGCCCTGGCACAGCTGCCCAGGGCAGTGGTGGAGTCCCCATTCCTGGAGGGATTTAAAAGCCATGCAAATGTGGCACTTGGGGACATGGATTAAGGGTGGCCTTGGCTTGCTGACCAATGCTTTTGCAGATAACCCCAGGCTTGGAAGTGCTCTTGGGTCTTGTGAGGGGACTGAATCAGTCAGAAGAGTGGTGGAAGTGATGGTTGAATGGTTGGACTGGATGATTTGAGAGGGCTTTTCCAACCTGAATGATTGTATGATTTTGTACCCAGGGGAGTAAAGACCATTGTCCAGGGATTTCAGGAACCCCCTTTTTGCACTAACACTTCAGAGAAAAAAGACTGAACTAAGTAATAACTAACTAATAACTAACTAATAAGTAACTCCCTGCCCAGAACACTTTCTGAATATATTTTGCATAAGTCAAATGTACCAGTATATCATGCTCAATTTTGCTGAAGCTAAAATATATCCATTTTTATCTCCAGAAGGTTCCAAAGCCAGCCATCCTTGCTTATCCTACGATTGCAGCACGTTTCTCAAGCCAGGGAGGGACACACATATCAAATCTTCACGTGTGATACGTGGCTTTGCTTCAGCTGAGGCTCTACTTGAGGACGTGCTGCCTCTGAAGTTGAGGCAACACTAAACCTTGCAAGAATCCAAGGTGGCTCCTCCTCCAAACCACTCATCTGAGGTAAACTTGGAGTGGCAGGAGGCTGCCAACAACCACCAGACTCGTGGGATCTCCATCCAGCCGGGAGTTCCCTCGGTGGGACCATCTGCAGAGGAACCCGGAGCCGTCCGATCCCAGGTCACGAACCCACTGCTCCAGATGTGACCTCAGCTGCTGGAGGCTCTGCTGACGTGACTCACCCTTCTTAAGGGAAGGCAGGAAGGCCACAGGGACTGTGTGTGCAGCAATAACTGGCTGCTGTTCCTGCTGACACATCCTCTGCTCCCCAGCATTCCTGGCAGGAATGGGAGACCATGAAGGCCTCTTCTGAAGGAGGGGGGCAGAGTTAGAAGCTATTTCAGCCTGATGCTCCTCAGTGAAAGAAATAAAACCTCCCAAAGCTTCAGCAGAGAGACCCAAGTGTGTTTTGTGCCTGGGGAGCTGTGCTGCAACCACAGCACAGCAAAGCGGGGTCAGGAATTCCTGTGACTCCTGTGCTGGGAAAGCCGAGCTGGAGGTTGCCAACATTCACAGCATCTCCCAGGGTATCTCTGGCTCCCAGAGCTCTCCTGTTTTCATAGGCTGTGCCACCTCCAAGTGCCCTTTGCAGTGTCTTAGCACTTTCTGAATTTACCAGCAGTGTTAAGGGTGCAGCCACACAGGAGGTCACAGTTTTCCTTCTTGGATACTGTGAGGGCTCTCATAAATCTTATAAAACTCACACAGTGACAGCCACCCAGAGGTGTGATTTGCACAGGCACAAACAACTCCAGTTCTTAATGAGTGCAACGAGCTCTGCCCATCGCTCAGCACCTCAGAAGGTGCTTTGAGGATGGGCTCAGCTTTGAGCTCAACAAATTTAGATTAAGATTCATCCCAGGAAGAGCTGAATTCATAAAAAATTCTTGTTATTAAGGATACTTTGCAGCAATACCAGCATGTGGCAGCTCTACAACTCAAAGCTATTCACAGCCTGGGTCAATAGACTAATTATCCTTTATTTGTGCTGTGACCCTACATTCTCACACACCTCACTGTGGCTCTCAGCATTTTAGGAAAGAAGGAAAATATCCACAAGCCAAGGCAGTAACAGAGCCCTGCACAAAACAACATCCCCCCTTTGTTGTGCAGCCTGAATAACCACACACCAGTGTGTGCTGAATTCTTGTGAAAAACCTGATCAACCCTCAGCCTGAGCTCCCCAAGGCTCCCTTTTATCTGCTGCATTTCTTCAGGAGCACTTCACCCCACAACACCTGAGCAGGGACCTTCCCAGTGACCAGCTGCAGTTACCTGAGAGCTTCCAGGTCTCAGCCCACAGCAGCTCTCCTGCCAAGCAGAGGGATGGACTTTGGATTTTTGAAGGTCTTTGCTCAGCTCCCATTTGAGAGCTTTCTTATTTTACCCAAACCAGTTTGCTGACAGCCCTCAGAGCAAAGTTTTGCTGATAACTCCACTCTTGGAAGGGCTCTTTGGGCTTGAATCGGCCAGAAGAGCAGTGCAAGGGCTCAGGTTCTTGCAACCTTAAAAACCACATAATTCTGCCATCAAACAGTTTGTTTAAATAAGAATGGCAAGACACTCACAAACGTTGAAAACCACGGGTTTAGTGCTGAGCTGAAACATCTGGAAGAAATATTTGCTCTTTGAAAGCGCCGCTACTGTGCTGCAAACCCAGCCCAGAGCTCCACAAACCCAGCCCAGAGCTGCACAAACCCAGCCCAGAGCTCCACAAACCCTTGTCTGGGGTCTGCAAACCCAGCTCAGAGCTCCACAAACCCAGCCCAGAGCTCCACAAATGCTTTTTTTGGGTCTGCAAACCCAGCCCAGAGCTCCACAAACCCAACCCAGAGCTCCACAAACCCCTGTCTGGGGTCTGCAAACCCAGCCCAGAGCTGCACACACCCAGCCCAGAGCTCCACAAACCCTTGTCTGGAGTCTGCAAACCCAGCTCAGAGCTCCACAAACCCAGCCCAGAGCTCCACAAATGCTTTTTTTGGGTCTGCAAACCCAGCCCAGAGCTCCACAAAGCCCTGTCTGGGGTCTGCAAACCCAGCCCAGAGCTCCACAAACCAGCCAAATCTGGGGACTGCAAGAAGCCAAAGCACCCAACAAACAGCAAGGTTTATAAAATCTTGGCTACATGAGATTATTCCCTTATGTCAAACATGCCAAGTTGGGAATAAAGTTTAGAGAGAAGAGCACACAAGCACTCAGAAACACAGGAATTTCCAAGAAACCAGGTGAGCATCACCAGGAGTTTGCCAAGACCCTGTCATCTCCCCTTCTTCCATCTTAAAAATCTTGTAATTCTTCAGTCTTATCTCTACATCAGTAAGAGCAGCAAAGATCACCAGAAAAAAATATCTTATTAGGGCACATACTCTTTTGTCTGAGGTTCTACAGACCAAGAAACTTGCAGTTACAGTTGGTCTGAGTTAATATTTTTCAACACATACTCATGAATTTCTCACATGGTTCTAAAGAAACCATTCAACTGATTCTGTGTAACTGCCTGAGCAGCAGCAGGTCCTCCAGGACAAGCAAATGGCTTTAAACACTTGCAGTGAGTAATCCCAGCTTTTCCTGACTCCTCCATCCCGGAGAAAATGAGCTGGGCTGGCAGCTGCCCTAGAGCACTTGAGGAGCTGGAGGTCACGGGGCTGAGATTGGCCACAGGTTGGATCTGCTTGCAACACATCCCCGGTGAGCAGCTCCTCCAAAAGCGACTAGAAGTGAAAAGGAAGAGTAGCCTTTGAACAGTGAAAAGCAACTCGGGAAGATGGGTTATTAAAAATTCCAGTTTCTATGCAGCCCTGCCCACCACGTCCTTGCAGTTGGGTCTTTGCCTCTGGCAGCTCCCTGGTTTTCTGAGCAGCAGCAGCCTCTGCCCAGCTCTCTCTGGTCCCACTGGTTTTCTTCCCATCTGCTCCTGCCACATCCCACAGCCTCTCCAACCTCTCCCCCTGTGTCCCATGGGGAGGAATGATCTCACCTCCCTTCCCCAGCACTGCACCTCCCTGGGTTGGGAAGGATAACATTCCCAACCCCCAGAGACCCAGTTACATCATGGGCTATGTCAGGACAGAGCACAACCTGCTCTCCTTCAGCAGCAAACTGGGAAGAACTGGAAAATCTCTCTCAAATGCAGAGTCTGGTGCTCACAGTCCCACTGCTCAGGTTTGTAACTTGCTTTACTCAGTCCTTCCAAGCAGCCTCCCCATCAGTGACTTGTGTGCTCACTTCCAAACATGCAAAAGAGTAAAGCTTCCCCAGAAGTAAAATTTATAATCCGAACTGGGACTGGGAATTGCTTTGTTCCCAGTCCCAGGGACATGGCCCCTCTCTGGGTGAGCACCCAGTCAGTGGATGGATTTCACAGGATATACACTCCCAAATTTATGTCCTTTTTTGAAAACATGATTTAGACACTTTACTTGCAGAGCTTTATCATTTCCATCTTTCATAATGTTCCCAAGAATTTCACATCCCATCTGTCATCGCTGGGATTCTCTGGTAGTTGATACTAAAGAGAATTGAAAATCAACATTTGGGAACGTGAAAAAAAAAAACAAAAAAACCAAAACACCAAAAAAACCCCACCAAACAGGAATCAAAATAACATCTGCCTTGAGATGAGACCTGTCTCCTCAAAGTAGTGTTTTCATCATTAGGAAGTGACAGAAAAGGAAGTCTCAAAAAGTATTATATTCCCAGAGTCCTCTTTCCTGCCATTTGCCTGTGGAGCATGGATTAGTAACAGGCAGACAGGTCTGGGGCTGTCTGTTTGCACATCAGCTTTCTAATTGATTGCACAGTACTTGGAATCTATTAAAGGCCTCCTATAAATCACAGTTCTCTATAGGACGGGCTGCCTACATGTGCAGATGTTGAGAACTGGCTAATCCTGAGTAAATCTGATAAAAATGTTTGCCTTCTCCAATTTTCCAACGAATTAATTGTCGGGATCGTGTCGCTGAATCAATGAAGTGAAAACCCCATAATCTGGATGTTTGCCACAAGGCCATGAATAGTCTGTTAACAGGGAGAGCTTATTATTCCAGACATTTGGCCCACGCCACCCAGAGCCTCAGAATAAGACATTGTGTCATTCCTGGGAGTCCGGGATGAGGAAGGACAGCCCAGGTGACCGCGGACCCACTGCAGAATTCCACACAAATTCTTCCACATTATCGATTTCAAACCCCTGACAAGGGAAAGTGTCCAAATGCCTTTTAATAAATTGGAATAATACTGTTTACTCTTAGGACACTGAGGGCAGAGAGACCCTTGGAAAGGCAAACACCAGGATTGTCATGAAGCTGGTCCCTGGTTCCTGGAAGTGGGACATTTCCCCGTCCTGACTCAGCTCTGACCCTCAGCCTCCTCACTTTTCTGCTGGAGCAACTTGTACCATTCCTGCCTCCACCTCACACCCTCTCTCTTTGTTGTGAGAGCTCAGATCTTCCAGCCTGTCCCTCTCCTGCTTGGGTAATTGCCATCTCTTACCTTCCAACCGATTTCCACCTCTCTCCATCCCTGTTCAGCTGCCAAAACTGTCTGTCTGATTAAATCCCCCTCTTCTCTTCCACTGGCTTCCCCCTAGCTGTGTGATCAGGGCACTGTGAAATGCTCCTGTCTGTCCCTGTGTCTGCTCTTCAGTGTCATGTTTTCTCCCATCTCTCATGCACAGCTCTGCTCTTCCCCCAGCCCTGGACCTTTAGCACCCACTGGCCCTTTCTGGTCCAAATGTTCTTTGTCCATTTTGGTTTATAACTCTCTGGTATCAAAAGCTTGTCAGCACAGAGGTTACACCCTCAGCCTCTCCTCACCTGGGATGGCAGGGTCACCTTCCCCATGGTCACCTTCTCCCCCTCTCAGACCCCATAAATTTGGCCTCGCTATGGAGAAGGACCCCAGAGTTTTGCACAGGGGGTTTCCTGAGCAAACCCTGGTCCCAGAAATGAGATAGAGTCACACCCGAGTCCAGGAAGGAGGCACCACATCAGACCTGTGGGATGGTGGAACCAGCCCCAGGGAGAGATGTGAGGGCTGGAAGTGGAACACTCACTGCTGCCATCCTTGACTTTGCTCCCATCCTTGCAAAGGGATGACCTGGGTGGTCTCCAGGGCATGGAAGAGATTCCTCAAGAAAGGCAGGGCTCCTTTTCTGCCTCTTTGCTCCCAGGGACCTGAATTCATCTTTCCGCTGAAGAAGAAAGGAAAATCCTTCTCTGTCCTACCCCAGGAACCCCCTTGAGTGTTCAGCTCAGAGCAGGAGCTGCTTTTCTTTATCTGGACTGATCCTTGGATTTGCAATGTGTTCAAAGCAAAGGAACTGCTTGAAAAAAATGCAATGACAAGTAGATTTTAAATTCACTGAGTGCTCCAATGGGAGCTGACAAGCCTGGCAGCTGGAACACCCTTCATTCCCCAAAAAAGGCACAGAAAGGCAGGTGAGTCCTGGCCAGGTACCCCAGGCACCTGGGCGAGCAGCAAAGGCATTTTCTTGCTTGATTCCATTTATTAAGTCTTGATTTGAACTGAAACCAAATGGGAATTCTTGTCCTTGTGTCACACAGAGAAGATAAGAGTCATGGTGAGGGGACTAAGGGGCTGGGAAAACCACTGGGAATGCTGGGCTCAGGAAGAGCATCATCCTCCACCCAAGGAGCAAATACAGGCTTCATCCTTTTCCTCCCACATCTCTTCACACCTGATATTTATCAATACAGAAAAAGAAGATCTATATAAAAAAAGTAATATTTAGAAAATGGTAAACAGTTAAAGTGGCACAAAATATACTATTTTTCATCCAGTTTGAAAGAGCTCAAATAAGCAGGAAGCAGCGGTCAAAGCAGCGTTACTGGAGGGAGCAGGGACATGGATGATGTGGAGAAGTGAATCCCACTCAGCCTCTGCTCCACCATAACCATGTCCCCCAGGGAAAGCCCCTGGGATGGTTCTGTACATGGGAGGAAGGAAATCCCTGCAGAAAGCTGATCATCCCACACAAGGTCAGGCAGGAAACTGGAGATAACATTTTTGAATAATTGGCTGTGGGAAATTAGCACCAGGCTCAGGAGCTCTGCCAGCAGGACGTGGCAGGGAGGCCTGGATGCACTGGCAGGAATAATTGAGGAAAAATACTAAAGAAAACCAGGCAACAGCCTGGACTAAATCCTTCTGAGTTTGTCAGATTTCCTGGGAAAGCAGAAATAAGTTGCAGAACGAACCCAATTTGTCAAGTGAAGCGACGAGACAACACAGGAAACACCAACAATTCCCACTGAGGAATATTAAGACATTTTAAAGGCATAAAATAATGAAGCTCAGGAGGAGGTGAGTTTGTGTGTCCCCTCACAAACAAGGAAATCAAAGTGTTGATTGGAGAATGACTTATCCAAGAGTCCTGGTGAGTCACAAACCCACCCTCCCCAAGTCCCACTTCCCTGCTCCAACCACCACTTGCTGTCTCCAGGATCTGTTCAGGAGGCCAAGGAACAGCCTGTTCAGGAACTGCTCAGCACAAGCACAGCTGGTAGGGAAGGAAAGCTCCGAGACTGGGCACATGGGGACATCCTGCATTTCAGAGCCAAGCCTGGCCACTCATCCCTGCACCCAGAGCGTGAGGAGCGCAGGGGGCCCTGCCTTGCAAGTGTGTTTTCATCCTGGGGAAGGGCTGGGGCGAGAGATGAGAGCTGGGAGTGGGTCAGTGCTCACTGACTGAAACATGCAGGATTTCATGGGATTTTTCACCCATATCCATAAGGGGAAGCCAAAGGAGGCAGGTGCAGTGTGATGGTGCTGAGCTGCGCTGCACAGACCCTGCAGAGATGCTCAGAACGACTCAGAGGTTGCACATATGGTCACAGAAGCAAGGAAAATGTAAATGCTTCCAGCCCAAAGGGACCACATTCCCTGCCCGTGGCAGGGGGTGGAATGAGACGATCTTTAAGGTCCCTTCCAACCCAAACCAGTCTGTGATTCCATGATTCTAACATTTGGGATCTTGCAGGAAGCTTCAGTCGTGGTTATACAACTGGGAGCTGCTCCCAACAGAAATAATGACCTGGTTTAAAGTGAACAACCTGATGTTATTTCTATATTACCCAGGATTACTTAGACAAGAGCTCCTGGCAGGAGCACCAGCTGTGAGGGGCAGGTGTGGGAACTGGAGCTGTGACAGAGCCATCCCACACCTTCCCTCTGAAGGGAAGCCTGTCAGCATTCCCAGACACACAGCCCTTACCTAACCCTGGGCAGGGCCAGGCTGCTGGAAGGTGTCCCTGCCCATGGCAGGGGGTAGAACGAGATCTTTCAACTCCCTTCCAGACCAAACCCCTCTGTGATTCCACGATAACACATCCCAGCAGTGGTTTGAACCCACTGCAGTGCCCAAAGTTGGAGTCCAGCAAGTTACACTTTGCTTTGTTGCTCCCTGCACTGACTCTGCCCACAGACTTCTCACTTTCTTCCTCTCCCAACCTCTGTTTCCTGTTCTCTCCTTGCAGCTCCTAAGCCAAGAAAACATTTCCTGAACAAACCACTGGAAAGAATTGATTTTTCAGTTTTGCTAGTCCCTGAGATACCAGGGAAAAAACATTTTTTTTTAGCTAAACCTCAAATTAACAAGAAAAATCCAAATTTTCATGACATTATAGGGAGGAAAAAACATTTGCTTCAAGTTGAATCGAAGCTTTTCTTTTTCTTATTGGCTTTTAAGCACATTTTAAGGTACGAATACAATGACTTTCAAAGCAAAAAGCATATATTCTTTTCAGATTGAAAATATTTTCCTCTAGTTGTTATTTTTCTCTCCTGTTATTCCAAAATGCATTTTTCAAGCAGCTTTTCTCACTGCAAACCTGCCTCTTCAAACAGTTCCTCCTTTTATCTTGTCAGCACTGGTAAAATTTACAAATCTGTCCTTCCTTAAATTGCCACCCTCTGTCTTGTCTCCTTTGGATGAGCTTTTTAAGCTTTTTAAGTGTTTTTCTTGTGCTATGAAAAAAAAAGGGGTGTGTAAATGTCTCTCTCAGAGAGACCTTGTGTTCTTTTAATGGACATGAGAAATCAAACATGGAATCATGCAATGTCCTGAGCTGGAAGGGACCCCCAAGGACCATCCAGTCCAACCCTCAGCCCTGCACAGGCCCAGCCCCAAGAGTCACCCCATGTGCCCCAGAGGATCAGCCAAAGCCTCCTGGAGCTCTGGCAGCCTTGGGGCTGTGCCCACTGCCCTGGGGAGCCTGGGCAGTGCCCAACCACCCTCTGGGGGAAGAACCTTTCCCTGAGATCCAACCTGCCCCTGCCCTGACACAGCTCCAGCCGTTAATGAAGCTGCTTCTTGGTGCCCGGTGATTGGCACAGCCCAGAACCCACAAGGACCCTGATGAGCAGGAGCATCACAACCCTCCAGGCTACACCCAAACCCCATGGAAAATCCACCCCCAGTGTCTCAGAGGGAACTGGGGGGGATTCCTGGAGAGCTGAAGCATCTGATAAAACACATCTTTTTCAACATGAGCATTACCAAATTCAGGGGACGCTCTTCCCTTTTCCCAGGCTGGTTGATCTTGTTTGGATCTGCCTGGGAAATAGGCTTGTCCCTGGTGGACTCAAAGCTCTCCTGCTCTCCACTGCTTGTAAAGTCCTATCTATAAAACAAACAAAAGATTCCACCTGTCAAATCCACTTTTCTATTTAAAAAGCAGGATAAACGTAAGCTGATGCTTGAGACTTTAAAATCATGTTTCAGAGAGCAAATTGCCACATGCAGGACTGGATTTAGTGGGTGATCTAGTGGGTACCAGCCCTGCCCATGGTGGAGGGTTGGACTGAGATGGTCTTTAAGGTCCCTTCCAACGAAACCATTCTGTGATTCCATGATCCTGGGATTTTCAGAAGGGCTGTGCAGCCCCAGGGCTGCTCAAATGGAGCCCAGCAATGTCTGTTCAGCACTTCCAAAGGCAGGGAAAATCCAACAACACAACCCCTAAAAATGCTCAGATTAACACCAAGTGGTCAGTCAGGCACCACCAGCCCCAACGGGGAAGTCTGAACAGCAGTTTCACGCTGCCATGCAAAGCAAACAGTCCCAGGAAACCCCCTTTCACTGAAAAATGCAAATTACAGGAATTCTTTGCTTATATGCAGGAATGGAATTAAATGTGACAGGCTGGGGGTGTTCAGCCTGGAGAAGAGAAGGCTCCAGGGAGACCTGAGAGCCCCTTCCAGGACCTAAAGGGGCTCCAGGAGAGCTGGAGAGGGACTGGGGACAAGGGATGGAGGGACAGCACACAGGGAATGGCTTCCCACTGCCAGAGGGCAGGGTTAAGTAGGATATTAGGAAGGAATTGTTGGCTGTGAGGGTGGGGAGGCCCTGGCACAGGTTGCCCAGAGAAGCTGTGGCTGCCCCTGGATCCCTGGAAGTGTCCAAGGCCAGGTTGGACAGGGCTTGGAGCAACCTGGGCTAGTGGAAGGTGTCCCTGCCCATGGCAGGGGGTGCAATGAGATGAGATTTAATGCCCCTTCCAACCCAAACCAGTCTGGGATTCTGTGATTCCCATTCAACCCCAGCCCTGCTCCACAGGGATGTGCTCCCATTTGAGGCACTGCCCTGGGCTGTGAAGTGAGTTCACTGCCATGTCGCAAGCAGGTTTGCAGGTAAATTTTGGGCTTGTCCTGTCCAGGAGTTGGACTCAATGATCCTTGTGGGTCCCTTTCAGTTCAGGATACTGTGGGATTCTCTGTTAAACGAAGGATCACCAGCCCTTTGCTGTCCCTGGGGCAGCTGGATGTGCTGCAGACAGAGCTTTGCTCAGATTCCTCCCTCCCTGGCACCGTGTGTGCTCAAAGCAGTGTCTTTGGGATTAACTTCGGGTTAACTGACTCCTGTCAAAATAAACATGGAGAATTCTTAGAACTCACTGAGCAGCAAAGGAAATCCCCTCAGAGAACAGCTCCAGCGCAGGGGTTTGGAGTTACACTGAGAAACTTTTGCTTGTTTAACAGAGAGGTTTCTCTGGGGTAATAAAACCCTTCCAGGGCTGTGCCAGGGATTTTCCATGAGGTTGGTCAGCGGGGGGTGGGAGCTGCACTTTCTGTGGCTGGTCATAGACACGGAGTGAGATCACCCTGAAGATCCGACCACAGATCCCAGGGAGTCCTCCGGGCGGGAACTGGGAGAGGAGCCGGGGGAGGGAGGCTTTCACCTTTACAGTCAAGGTGGTTTCTTTTTCCTTATGCAACCCCTAATTACCAGTCATGCTCAAATCCCATAAAACAGCCCCAAGGCTTCTCCATTTTCCTTGGAGCAGGGAAAAATCTCTTGTTGGACAGGCTGAGAGGCTCTGTCACCTTCCTGCCTGCCCAAAACCCCATAAGCAGGGGGGCAAAGGGAAAAGCCACATGACAGCATCCACTTCCAGCCCGGGGGCTCCCCAGGGAATGCCATGGTTGAAGTTCATGCACCCCCCAGTCACTGGAATGGCACTGGGCAGAAATCCCAGGTCAGAAGATCCCATGGCTGGGGAACCTACAACTTTCTGTTGGTGAGGACAAAGAGGGAAGGGATTGGATTCCTCTAAGAATCAGACCAAACCAACAACTGCAGCAGCCTCTGGGTCACAACAGCACTACCAACATCTCTCCTAAAGTTAAAAATTCTTCTTGCTCTGTGTGGCTTTGTACACATGGCACGGTGTGAAGGGCAGGTATTTTTAAGGATACTCATGTCTGCAATCATAAGGTTACAGCCGTAAGTGTTTTACCCTAAAGTAGGCAAAAAAAAGGGAACAGTTTGGCAAAGAGAGCCTTGCTTTTGACATGGTTTGGGGGTGTCAGTTCAGGTTAGTGGTCTTTAACCTTACACATCCTGGTACTGCTTTCCCTACTAGTTTGTCATCAACCAGAGCAACAACCCAACTGCTGGGCCCCATGAAAGCCCAGAAGAGTTTGGCTATGAAATAAAAGAACATCTATTGACTGAGCCCACCCCAGAGCTCTCAGATTTCCTCGTGGTAATGGCAGTGCACAGTAAACAGGCCCCATCCCCCTGGCAGGACCACGATACCATCACAGACCTCACTCACAGATCAGGTCGATACCAATCTCTGGTTTCATGATGTCAGATTTCAGAATGGGCCTGGTGTCTCCAGAGCACCAGAGCGAGTTGAAGAAGGTGACACTGAGCCACCAAGAAATCACAGCACTTCTCCTGAAGCAGAGATGGCCAGCTTGACCTTCAAAGATCATTTTCACTGCTCAAACCCACCACAATATCCCTCAGGACAAGGACAGAGGCTATTTTTATTGGCTCCTTCAGGAGCACAAACATTGACCTGGCTGCTTAGGCTTCTCCCAAACACAACCTGAGGAGACCGTGCAGTGCCCAGCCTGTCTGGAGGGTGTTAAATGACTCCAGTCTCCCTCAGTCAAGTGCTGGGCTGTGCTCCTGGGACAGAGGTCCTGCTGCTTGCAATGGAGATACACTCAGTCTTACAAAATGTCATGACTGCAAGTAAAAAGCCACTCCTGAAATCACATGTGGAGTGATCTCCAGACTTTGCTCTCTAAGAGGAATTTGTTCTTTAAACAGGAGTCCAAGAGGAAACTCAGTGGATCCCAACTCCAGCAACTGTGGAGAAGTCAAGGCAGAAGCACACATGTCCCTTCTGAGGTCCCCGAGAAACCATAGACACTACAAAGGGTTTTCTCTTCATCTCAGGAGGCCAAGGGAGGCAGGTTCTGAACGGGCTGGTAGCTCAAGGTGAGCTGGACTTCTCCACCACCCAGGTCCTCCTGACAGCCCCGTTGGCCAAACTCCACACCCTGAGATGGCCCCACAGGGACTGAACAACATCCCTCGTGGGAAGAGTGGGGAGGAAAGGAACTGAGCCCCAGCACAGCCCAGGCCTGGCCTTACTGAGCCCTGGTCCTAAACCCAGGCACAAACCTGGGTCAAGGCTCAAGGAACCTGCAAGCTGCTGTGTCCAAAACACTTCCCAGTGGGGAAACATAGGCAAAGGAACCATCCACTTCCACATGTCGGGAGGAGAAACCTTCGAAGGAGACAAGGGAAGCCAAGCCCCCCGTGCTCCAAGAGCTTCTGGCAGGTCCATCGGTTCATTCCTTAAAAATGGACAGTGGGGATGGTGAAAGGACGAAAATTGGGTTTTTTGGTCTCCCTTGAAAGCCAGGAAATACAATTCTAGCTGGAAGACTGGACAGCAGCAGGGGAAGCAGCAGAGCTGGTCCTGGAAGTGCTGTAAGGAACGTTGCAAAGGGGGAAAGGCAGTGGTGGGATTGGGGAAGCCAGAAGACTGTACAGAGGGAAAAGCAATGTTGAAAATGGCAAAGAGAAAGGCAAGAGTTCTAAAGAAATAAAAGCTGAGGGGAAGAAGGAGCTGAAAGAGCTGCAGCAAGTTCACCTTTTATGGGAACACTTGGATTTCTTTATAATCTCCCTCTTTAGTTGAGGCAACAAAGCATGGGATGGCTCCAAAAGCTTTGAAACCAACTGCACCCCACTGGAAGGATGGGTCCAGCCAGCAGCAGACCATGTGAAACCAATAAACAAGGGGGAAAACGAGTCCAGGAGGAAATTTTTATGGGGAAAAAAATAAGACAGTGAAATCTTGAGAATGGTGCACTTCTTGTAAAACATTTTCAAGAGATGGCCAGGAAAGGGGGCTGATGCATTTGGGAGCTTGCACAAAGCATTGGGCACCCTGTGGATTGTTGCCTCACTGCAAGAAAACAGTCACTTGGTGTGTTCAGCTGGAGCAGAGGAGACTGAGGGGAGAGCTCACTGCAGTTCCAACTGCCTGGGCAGGGGCAGAGGAGGGGCAGGACTGAGCTCTGCTCTGGGGGGACCAGGGACAGCACCCAGGGAATGGCCTGGAGCTGTGTCAGGGCAGGGGCAGGTTGGATCTCAGGGAAAGGTTCTTCCCCCAGAGGGTGGTTGGGCACTGACCAGGCTCCCCAGGGCAGTGGGCACAGCCCCAAGGCTGCCAGAGCTCCAGGAGGCTTTGGCTGATCCTCTGGGGCACATGGGGTGACTCTTGGGGCTGGGCCTGTGCAGGGCTGAGGGTTGCACTGGATGGGCCTTGGGGGTCCCTCCCAGCTCAGCATAGTCTGGGATCCTGGGATCCCTGCAGACATAGCTGCTGAGGCTGAACAATTCCACAGGAGAAACCTCGTGGGAACAAGGCACAGAGCACCATGTACACATGGAGCACCTCGAGAGAACAGCCTGTCCCTCCTGACCCTCAGCAGTGAGTATCCTATGGAATTCATGTATGAAATGAATGTCTGTGACCTGGGGTGTTCCATCAGTGCCTGAGCTTGGCATTAAGCAGCACTACATCCTGTCTCCCATCCCAGCTACAGGAACTTTCCAATCAAACCCAGCACACGTCCAGGCTGTTGACACAGCTCCTGGTGCTGCTGTGCATGAAGCATATTGGAAAAGCTGCTTTATGTTGTGTCTGCCATTCAGAAGACGTGGCTTTGCATGCACTGGGCTGTGCTGGGGGATGCAGACATTCCCATGGCAGCACAGGGGTGTGGGGATGCAGCTTTTCTGGGGGGGACACTCAGGGACAGCATTGAGCACCCCCAGCCCTCCCCAAACAGTCTCTGTGAGGGGCAGAGGGGTTTTCATTCACAGTAATGCTGAACTGCTTTAATCACATCCAGGAAGGAATCCAGGAGTCCCCCCGAACAGCCACAGCTCCAGGACAGCCCAGTCAAGGGAAAGAGAGGCTTCCCATGGGTTTAAGGCAATAAAACCCGGCTCAGTTCATCCCACAAGTCCCATCTGCCACAGGAGGGTGATGGCAACATACTGAGCACATCCAATTTCTCATTCCACTGCTTTCCTGCCATTCTCTGGCCCGCTCCCTAAAGCACTTCAGGTTACAGCCATGACAGGCTGGCACTTTGCATTCACTCCTCACTGTGATGGATCTAAAGCTCAGCTGGGTTTAGATACACAGTTCCTACATCTGGGTGAGAGGTGAGTTCTCCTGGACAAACACTCAGGTTTCCTTTCCCAAAGCAACGTTTTTCCCTTTTGCTTTGTCAGTTTGATCATCTGCTAATGAAACATTTTAAAAGCAAAGCAAATGTCAACTGGTAACAGCAGCAAACCACAACCACTGACTAATTAAAGCCTTTTTCTAACACACAGAAACCAAGACCACCCAACGGCAAGGGCAGAACTGATAAATCCTGCTGGGGATTGCTCATGTCTCTTTGGTCCCCTTTGCAACACACAGGAAGGATGAACTGTAATTGCACCCCACAAACACACCACTTATTACCTGATTTTTGCATTTTTTAAAGATAAACCGTAGCATTAGACCAGAGCTGAATTCCTGAGGCAGACTCTGAATTACCTGGAGCCAAGATTTAAGATATACATCAAATTAAGATCTTGCATCCATTCTGGTTTGAGCTATTTTGGTTGGGTGGGATGAAAATCACATGAATATAACCCTCCTTTTGTTCCCCACCCAAAACCCAGGCATCAGCAAAAATCTCCCCAGATCCTCCTTATAATGGGAACAACCATTAGCAACATGATTTTCGGGAGAAGGCTCTGGAAAGATTAGGATACAGAGAACACCTCTGTCACATCAGAGACAGCTACAAGATGAATTTGTGCTCTTCACCCACCTTTACTCAAACACCCACTCAGAAAAGAGATGGAGGTGATTGCTAATTTAGAGACAGCTCAAAAATAGGGGATTAGTGCAGTCTGGAGTATCTGTGGATCTGGAGGGCCAAGCTTTTACAGTGGCTGAAATCCAACTACATCTGGCCTTCTGCTCACCTCCACCAGGCACCTTCAGTGCCATCACTGTAACCAGTAACTCCCACACAACTGTGACACACAGAGAGAAATAAACGGGACACTTACCCTCCTTCAAAGATCTTGATCCTGACTGGCTCCCCTCGTTTGGTCACAAGAGCCTCTTCTTCTGATTTTCCTCTTTTCTCCTCTTCCTTCTCAGCTCTAGTTATATCTTTTCGACCTTCATTAGAAAGGAGCGAAGGCAAATGAACCTATCTCCCCAAAAGAGCAAAACAATCAATGATTACATACAAAATCACTCTAAGACAGACCAAACAGCCTCAGCAAGAGCCAGCAACTCCTGCAGGTGGTGCTCCTGACAGCCAAGGGCAGGAATTGGGACACCTTCCTAACAAACAGATATGCCTCTGCATTTTGGTTGTGTTATATTTACTGTGACCTGACATGGGTTTTTAATTCACCCCCTGTTTGTTGTGGCTCCATATTATACAACTGGAAAACTGAGGGATAAGGAGAAGTGTCTTGGCTGGGGTGAATCTGTGTGGTGGAGCCATGGACCTCCGTTCCCAAATCCACTGCTCTGTCCTTGGATAATCCCCTCTCCAACATATACATCTGCAAAAGTCCGGAGAGGAGGCATCTGTAGAATTCATACACTTAACCTCAGCCCCTGGGTTTCCCCCACATACACACACACTCACACAAAGCTGGACTTCAGCCATCTAGGCTTGACATAAATCACTCGACAGTCAGAGCTCTCGGGTGATTTCCTCTCACTGAAACCCCGTTGCCAAGGGCGCAGCACAGAGAAAGCCACAAAACCCACGGGAGAAAATAATCCTCAACCTCCCCACATGTTCCCAGGGTAAAATCTGCTTTTTCACTGCTCAAGTTGCCACCTTGTTTAGGGGGTTTTTGTGCCTAAACCTTGTTTAGACCAAGGTTTAAGTCATGCACTGACAACTCACCTACATGTTGAATGTTCTTTGTTGTAGCAGATGGACCTAAACATTAGAGCTGCCTCTTCAACTTTGTACAAAGCAAGGAGAGCATGAAATGTTGGGAATCCTGCCCTTCTAAAGCCCAATTGGACAAATAACAGGAGTCTCCAGAGCTCTGAAGGAGGAAAGCAGGTTGCTTTCACCCAGGTCACTTTTTAGACCATTTTTTGATGTTCAATTGAATTACCCATATCCTCACTTTATATATAATACATAAAGAGTTTTTAGCAAGGTTTTTAGAGGGATTTTGGCCTGAACTCAGCCAAGGAACTGGCAGAAGTCTACAGCAGAGCTGGTCACCCTTGGCAAGAGTGGCAGCTCTCAAGGGTGACTCACCTGCCCCACCTGAGCCCTTGTCTTAAGGGGGATGAATCACCCAAGAGGAGCCTCTTTGTCTCCCGTGGCTATAGGGGAAGCCACAGAGTGAACAGCTCAAATGGAGACATCCAAAATTCCAGCAGGCTGCTGGAACAACCATGAGATGCTCAGCAGGAGGAGGGGTGGGCTCACTAAAACAGCAGCTCTGCAACACTGAGGTCAAACAATTTCCAATCTGCCCAGCGATTCCAGGAGCTCAACTGGAGGCTCTTTGCCCTCGGGACCAGCTGGTTCAGATCAGGCACATCCGCACATCACACCCACAGACCCTCCCTAGATGCCTCCTGGGAATGGCCCCTGTGCTGTCCCAGCTCCCTAAATGTGCCCAGCAATTGCTGGAGGAAGGGCAGTGAGGACAGAACAGTGCCAGGAACCATTTAACCACTGAACATCTGGAATGGTCTCCAGCTGCTGTCTCTGGGCATGGAGACATCGGGGGGGGAATCAGTGGCAGGAGACACACTGAGCACCTTCAAAATAAACCTCCTGATATGAGCAATGTCATAACACTGCCAGTGACAACCTTCCCAGGTCAGGAATTTAACTGAGGAATACAAAACAATTGACTTTCTAGATGTAGCACGAGGTTTATTTATTGCAACTTTTGAAAGCACAGAGCACAGACAGATGAAAGGCACCAGAGAGCCAAAATCATACAGTCACTACTATCCCCTTTTACAATCTCATTGAATTTACAAAGTGTGCAAGCCCAGTACAGTGTATTTATCCATCCCTACATGCAGCTGGAGCCCACAGTCCCTCCAGAATTATCTGCTCAGCAAATTCCACTGGGAATTTAAAACCCAAGCCAAGTATGTAGACAGCACATCCAGGACTAGTGCTTGCTGGGAGCTTCTGCATGCATAATTGTACAAAATATCAGAGCTTTTTGACATCTTCTGCTGTGTTGACTGACAACTTAGAGTTACACAGAGAAGTAAATATTGAAGGGAAATAGCTGGAGCAGAGTTAAGTGAACTTTCAGCCTCGGATTGATGCTGCTGCCACACACGTCCTGTAAATCACCCACCACGCCACTTCCTAATCTGTGCCAGCCATATGTATTTTAAATACTAAACTCAGGATTTCACTCCCACTGATCAGAAATTCCTTCTCTGCTTGGCATGAATCCAATCTCTCTTCACTGAAATTACCATACTTTCTGCAAACCACGCTCCAGGTTGGATTTCGGCTCTACCATTCTCCAGGTGAATTTGGCAGGACAAACTCTTCCTTTTGCAGATTGTCCCACGAAAACCTTAACTTGCACCACCAGTCAGATTTCCAGTCAGATTAGAGGGGTTTTTTTTTAGAAGGTTTATGAGCCTTCGGAGCAAATGCATGCGTGAAACGTGTATTTTGATGACAAAGGGCTGAACCTTCCTGTCTAGAATTTAACCTTTCATTTCAGGGTCTGAGGGTCTCATATCTCTGAACACACCCTTGGTGGGCATTTTAGCACCATGTCAAAGAGCAAAGCTCGGAGAAGCACAGGCACTTCTACTGGAGAATGAAATCAAGGGTGGTACAACACCAGTCAGATCAAATCCCTTGAAAACTAGGGCATAAATATCAAGCCTTAGTGTGGTTATTGCACTGCTCAGGTAATTATCTGCCCCTATGTCCACAGAAATCTGCCTTTTGGATTTTGGCAGAAGGATGATGGAAATGCTGACTAGAAATAAAGATTTATTGAATCAAAGCAACTCTACTGTGTATTTTAAGACATATTTATAAGCAGCAGCTGCAGCAGCGATTATGATAAATTTAATATTCAGAGTTCATTTCATGATACAGAAATAAAATGAATAATCCATCAATATAAATTGACTTGAGATGAATATCAAATTGCGAAATCTTTAGAGCAATTCTCTTTGCTAATCTACATGAACACGATCTGGATTAAAGGGATCTGTATGGTTCAGCATTAACCAAGAGGGGTAAATCTGGCTTTAAAATGAGATACATAACATTAGGCAGCTCACAGAAGTGTCTTAAAGACTTCTTTGCCCACATGGCCAGTGCCATCGGGAGCTCTGCCCCTGTGAGCTCTTTGCCTTGCTCCTCCAAACTCCAAAGACCAGGCCTAAAATACCCTGAGAGAGCTGGGAAAGCAGGTGGGCAGTTAAAGACATGAAAGGGACCCCACGACATGGGTGTTTAACCAGACCCCGTGTCTGACCTCCTGGGGCACTTCCATGAGTGTCACTGCATGCCTTCACACTTCTTCGGGGGCCTAAATACACTTGCAAATCTCCCTTTAATATTTTTAAATACTTTTAAGCATGCCTCTCCATGTTCATTAATGTGAGATGAGCAGATGCACAACCAGACAGAATCCCATTTCCCTAAGGTAATCCTTTCTCATTTAGAACATGCAAAATGGAGGGAATTATAACAGCATTTATGAAAAAAAAAAAAAAAGGAAAAAAAAAAAGAAGAAGTTGTAAAGCTATTTGAAATATCAAGACAAATGCAAATGAGGTGTAATCCTTCGTGCTTGAGCTGGGGTGGTTGGTGGTGAGGTGGTGATTCCTACAAGCTCTTTTGATTACAAGGCAAGTAGAAACTGGAGAACAGAAATGCGGAGCCTTGGAGCTCACCTGCCTATTCTGGTTTTTGGTTACAGTGGGGTTTTGCTTCTTCATTCTACAAGTTTCACCGAGAACAAGCGCTTTGCAACCCCAGAGGGGGCTGAGTAAACCCCTATTAAACCAACAACAGCAATTCCCCGTCCCTCATCCCCCTCTCCCCACGTATGGATGAGGAGAAATAGATAGGATTGCATTACCTCTGTCATTTTGGGCTTCCTGGAGCTGGATGGGACCAGCCTGCCTGCCTCTGGACGTGGAGCCGTGGCCATGGTGTAGGTTTCCTTGCTCACCTTCTGCTTGGACCTCAGGAGGGACAGGGCTGCCTTGGTGGATATCCCTGGCAGGTTGGGGTTGTAGAGGCTGATGCACCAGCTGGCATAAACCGAGGAGCGACGATCCACTTGCTGGATGTGATTTGGCTTTATGTAGTTTAAATAGCACCAACTGACATTAGTGGTTGTGTGGAGACTGGGGAACTGAAGTACCTTCTTCGTGTCTGTACCTTCTCGAGACTTCATTGCACTCTGGGTGCCCTCAGAGGGAGGGGCAGTGCTTGGGGGGTTTGGTGGAGACTGCTCCACCTGTTCTTTGGAGTCTTCTTTCTTCACGGGTTGCAAAGGTGCCTTGCTGAGGAACTGTTTACCAGCTGGCTGCTCATACTCTTCCAGTGCCTCAAAGCTTGGAGAACCTGAATGGGACACAGCCTGCTGCGAACTGCTCGGGGTTTCCTTTGGCTCTGACTGCTCCGTGGACAAACTAGGTGGTGCTTCAACCTCGACCCTGTCCTGGCTTTCCGCAAGAAAGTGAGATTTCTCCTGCTTTTTCCCTTCCTCTATTGCACTGGGGGGCTTCACCACTTCCAACTTCTCTTCTGCTTCAGACACTTCCTCCTCTTTCACTCTCTTCTGCTGTTGTGTTTCCATCGTCAGCTCCAAGCTGCCAGCTGGGGAGAGCATCCTTTTGCTTCCCCCGACTGTAGCTGGGCCCCCTTCCAGGCCGAGGACGCTGTCGGAGGGGCAGGTGAGGGGCATGTACCCCTTGCGTTCGGGCAAGGGCAGGGGCACCCTCAGATAGGGGCTCTGGAAAAGGCTCCTCTGCTCCTCCGTGATCATCTGGGCCAGGTCGAAGCCCAGCCCGTGGACGTCAGCGCTGCACACCAGGGCACCCTTGGGCGGGCGGTCGTTGAATTTTGGGAGGACAATGGTGGAGGAGCTGCACTGGGACTGAGTGACCAGGATCTGGGAGAGGGTGGTGTACATGGCGCTGCCGTAGGACGGCATGTTCGTCTGGATGCGCACCGGGACAACCAGGGACACCATCGGCTCCGAGCGCGGGGGGACAACCAGCTGGGTCACGGTCACAGACACTGAAGGGCTGCTAGTGCAGGTCAGAGGGTGCAGCCTGCTGTCAGAGTCGTACTCTGTGCACGGGGAGAGGCTGGAGGCTCCTGCTGCCGGGAATAAACTGGATTTGAGCTGTGGTAAATGTCCACCAGCTTCACCTGGCAAGTGGAGAGCAAACTGAGACTGGAGAGGCAGAAAGAAGGCTGAGGGGATGGGAGAGGAGCCAGGGTAGTGCACGGGCAGGAATGAGGGATGCCTGAAGGACACCTCAGCGGGGTGAGACATCAGCGGCGGAGCAATGTGGAGCGGGCCTGGATGAATGAGTGTCTGTGGGAGAGGCAGTGGTGGGGTCTGGAATATGGAGGGAGGGATCTGGGGCATGGAGAACTGAGCAGAGAGGATGTCAGACATGGTATGTGCAGCAAAGAGCTCTGCAGACTGCCCTGGCTGTGGCAGGAGGTGCTGGTAGGGGAATATGGAGACCTGTGGGGACAGGAACTGCTTTTCATGCAGCGTCAGCTGAGGGACGGGGTGGTGGAACACCTGCAGGGCTTCCGTGTAGGGTGGGGTGTAGGTGGGCTCAGAGCTGTCCTTTGGCTGGCTCTTCTCACTGGGGTAAGTCCCGTGAGAGGGCAGAGGCGGTGAAGAGCTCGGCTGATGGGGCAAACTGGTGGAAGGAGATTTACTTGAGGAAGGAGCTGGATCTTCTGTCTCCGTCCAGCCTGTGGGAGCCGGGTCTGGGTCGTGCTCTGGGTGCCTGGTGAGGGATGCCTGCCGGACCAGGAAGCATTTCCTCCTCTCCTGGGAAGCTGAGGAGCTCGAGGGGCCGGAGGTTGAGGCAGGAGTGGACGACAAGCTCCCATAGTCAAACGATTTGCTGCGTGTCTCCGACATCTGGGAAGGGTGGGACACGTTGGGTGTCTGCTCAGAGGCAGATCTCCGCATTTCCCTGGAGTGGTGATGGTGGCTTGGGACCATCAGCATGTGTGAGCCAACGCCAGGAGGCTTTGGGTGGGACTCAGAGGGCTGGCTGGTGGGCTCTGGCTTGCTGTGATCATCACGATCAAAGGAGACAGAGTGGCTGGAGCCGTGGGAGATGCTGCTCTCCTGACTTGGGCTGCGGGTGAGAGACACGGACTCAAAGCTGGACTCCCCGGAGGACTGAGCCATCTCTGCCAGCCGGAGCCGCTTCTTTTTGGGTGGGAGTTTCTCTGCAGGGAGCTGGGAGAGGGTCTGGCTCCTCTGCGGCCACTGGAATTCCTCTGTTTTCTCTGGCTCTTTTGGAGGAGGTTCTGGCTCCGTTTCTGGTCTGTCAGGCTCTTCTGTGACCAGAATCTCTGGAACCTGGATGTTGTGCTGCCGGACCAGCCGGGGCTGCAGGGAGTGGGGTGGTCGGCTGTGCTGGGGGGTCGGCTGAGATGGGAACTGGGACAAGGGCTTGTCTTCTTCCAAGCTGCTCGCCTGCTCGATAGAGTCAGACTTCTCAAAGGAGCTTGTGTGCTGGATGACAGAGATCTCCTTGGAGGTTGTCCTCCTCTCCTTGCCCTCCCCACTCGAGGCCGGTTTGGTGTTCCTGGGATGGAAGGTGGCACTGACATCAGAAGGAGCGGATTTACCCGGATCTGCTGGTGACTTCATGGATTCGCGGGTCAGGTTCAGAGCGACATCCGATGACGCTGGGTTTGCAAACTGAGCCCCTGGCCCTGCGCTGGAGGAGGGGGTGTCAGACACTTCAAAAGCTGGAGGCTCCTCGTCGTCACCAAGACTCTTCTCCTTCCGCCGTTTGCGGAGCGGGGTGAGCTCCAAAGTGCTCCCCAGCTTGTAATGCATCATCTGGGGCCACGTGTCGGGATCTGCAGCGCCTTTCTCAGTCTCTGAAGAGGGATGGGAAGTGGAAGAGCGAGGCTTGGAGAGCTGCAGTTCTGAGCAGTAGTACTTCTTATGGGCTTCATAATTGTCCCTTTTCTTGTAGCGAGCACCGCACACGTTGCACTCGTACATGAACCCTTTCACCTTTGGGCCCTTCCGTGACTTTTTGGTAAGATCGCTTTCCTTGGTTTCAGGCTCCTCGGGAGGTTTGGAAACAGTTTCTTTGTTGGCAGAGCCGACCTCCTCTGAGACATATTCCACTCCCAAGGGCAGCTCAATAGCTGGTTGTCGTTTTAGCATTCGAGGGTGAGAAGAAAACGCTTGACTGCGGCTTAAGACTTCAGGCTCCATGATGTGATCATCAAATGAGTAGCTACCTCTAAAGGTATGTGGGGAGCTTATAGTGCATGCAGCAGAAGGCATTGAGTGGCTTCTTAGGAGAGGCACTGTCTCTGTGGCACTGTGGGATTGCTGAAGTGACAACAATGATTGTTCGGGCTTAATTTTTTCACCGTGGGATGCCAACACTTTGGAAGCATCCAACTGGCTACTGGAACCAGACTTGATATCGAACTGGAACGGTTCTCTATATACACCAGACTTTGGAGATTCAATGCTGCTACGTCTAGATAAAGAGCTTCTTCTAGGCTTAACACTATCTATTTCACTGGTATCTACAACAGCTTCATTAATTGTAATTAGCTTAGTGATGTGTTCAATCACCTGTGTTCTAGGCACAGACAACGGGACCATGCTGGGCTTCTCATCTGCGGACAGGTGTGGAAACCCCTGGGTGGTGTTGGCAGCCAATGCCGCCGTCCTTTGCCCAATTCTCCCACACTTCCCAAAAATAATCTCTGCATAAGATTTGGCGTTGGTGTTTGGGGGGCTGATCTGCTGCTCCGCACTCTCTGACCTGGAGAAGTATCCGGACTCGGTGCTGCCTTTGCTCCCGGGGCTCAGGAAAGCCTGTTCATCTATCACCTTCTTCCTCTCGCTCAGGCGGAGCGCAAGTTTCTGCTTGATCGTGTGGGTGTCCTCGGATTTATGGCTCAGGGTATGGTCTGACGAGGGCTCCACGAACTGGCTGCTGTCCTCCAGGGACTGGGACATGCTGGAATGGGACAAGGAACACCGGTCGTGGCTGGAGCCTTGGCTCCCTGCGCTCAGCAAGCTGCTGGACAGCAGGCTGTGCTTCTGCCGGGGGGAGAGCTCCACCGAGTGCCCCGACATCGCACCCGTCTCCTCCTCCGAGTCTGTGCTTTCCCCTTCTGTCGGCTCCTCAAAGTCCTCCCCGCTGATCCTCTCCATTTCCAGGCTCGATGGATACATCTCTGCTCCAATCCCTGAGGCCAGCCCAGCTTTTATCCGATGAGCATGAGATTTCCTATGTTTATACAAATTGCTCTTAGTCTTAAAAGAAAAGCCACATGGAATGCAAGGGTACGGCCTCTCGCCTGTGTGCGACCTGATGTGTTTCTGGAGCACACTTGGCTTTGCACAGGGCCTGCTGCAGTACTGGCAGATGTACTTGCCTGGCTTTTGGGGTTTCTTTTCCTTCTTGTGCACTTCCTCAGCCTGTTTTAAGGAAACCTGGGAAGGGCGAGGGATGTAGACCTTTTGAACAGACGGCATGTCCTCTCCAGGAATGATCTGTGAGTGGGAAGGCAGGAGCTGGCCGTGGTGAGAGTGAAGCCCAGGTGATGAAAAGGAGCCAGAGGGCCCTGGTCTCACTGGATCAACTAGCTGCCACGTGGGACCCTCGAGGACATGCTCTGGCTTCCCCGGAGACATAAATGCTGGTGACAGTGCGTGCTGATGAAGCTGCGAGATGTGGGGAGGGTGTTCAAAAGAGGAAGGCTTGGGTTGCTTCTGATGTCCAATCTTCTCCTGAGACTCCTCTCTTGGAACAGGCAGAGGGCCAGAAAAGTGCTGCTGCGATATGATATCTCGGAGAGGGGTTCCTTGGGAGGGAGCAGAGCTGCCCTGGTACGTAGTTGTGGATGAAATACTGGCTTGGAAAGCCTCTCCTTTGGGAAGCCTCTTTCTTGGACTTTCCTCAGCCTTTTTTGTGCTCTTCTGGCTTTGTTCAGGATCCATGACCTTAAAAGGGTCTCTGAATGCTATTTTGGGAAGGTTTTGGCAGGCTTCATTTACGAATAATAAAGGTCTCCTCTGTAGATTCCCTGGTTTGCCTGCATTTGCTACGGAGCTGGAGCCGCCAGGAGATGGTTGTTGATTTAAGATTTTACTAAAGTGTCACTAGTTGCTATTTGATTCAAAAAAAAAAATGTTTCAAGGTCAAGAAAGTTCACATTGGTAACACATGACAAACTACTTCAAAGAGAGAAAACTTTCCAAAACTTTTAGTCCAAATATTTTCCTTGTGAACTTGGTTAAGGCTTTAAACCTTGCCATTTTATTTCAGTTGACAGTGGCAAGCCTTCAAAGTCAAGATGCAACCCACAATGCGTCTCTTGTTTGTTATGCAAACCTTTGAAAACTTGAGACTTTAGTGCTCATCTCATAAGGATCTTTTTCTTTTTTTTTTTTTTCCTGTGCAAGGAAAATAACACTGAACGGTGTCTTCCTTCTGTTCCACTTTTGAGTTCAAAAGCCTTGGAAAAGTATTTCCCACATTTCTGTAATTACATCCAAAAGAAAAACAAACAGAGAAAAAATTATTTCAGCTTTTGTATTTAAGCAATTAAATGCTGCTAATTCTGTGGAGGATAACAATAAATATTTTGCACGAAAATAATTCAGAAAAACTAACTGAATGTCTCCCATTCCCAAGACATTACTTTTAAGGGCAATCTAAACGTAAATTGTACTCAGTCAAACCTCAGGGACTCAGTTTAATGCACACATGACCTGGCTCTGTGCAGTAACCAAAGACAGGAACTCGAGACACAGACAGTTTGGAAAAATGTATTAAAAGGGTTTCAAACTCAAATTCCTTCTAATCTCCTGCAAACATTTAGGGGTTTAAAATTTTTATAATTATATTTCCCTTCCAAACTGACTACACAAGCTCCAAAGCCTTGTGCAGCGCATCCATTCACTGACAAACAAGCAAATCTTTGCTGCATAAAATCCTCTCCCGAGCTCACATAATCTCCAGTGTCATTTCCAACAAAAGCAGGTAAAGAGGAAGCACACACAGGCTTTTATTGAAATGTTGCCTCTTTAATTTCCTGTCTTTTGTCACCAAACAATGGTGCAAATCCCATTTCTGTGGCATATTTCATAGAGGGGAGTATCAAAATTGGCTGTTTCTAAAGGGGGACCATGGGTGTGGATGGGACCTATTAAACCCACCACCCTTGTCACCAAATACAGCTGATGATGAGACACTCAGGGAGGAAACACTCTGACTGCACTGGAATATAACAGCATCTCCAAGAGATGGAGTAGAAATGGGTGGGATACTCCTAAGGAAAATAAGGATGGCGCTTTTGAAGTGAAGAAAATTGATATGTGTAGTTTACAATGAGAAAAGATCTCTGGCCCTTCTCTAGGAAGCTCTTGACTGTCTCAGGGTGCAGTCCCTGCTAGGACAGCCTAATTAGGGGAAATTGCTCCAAGCCCTGAGCTCCCACCCTGCTCTGTGCAGGGGGAGGGAGCCTGGATGGGGCTGAAGTGCCAGCCCAGCACTGAGACAGAGATTCGAGCTCTGCAATGGCCCAGCTTCATCCTGAGGAGCAACGGTGAAGAGCCAGCAGAGGAGGCTGTTGGGTTCAACCCAGAGTCCTCCCAGGATTCCCCACTCCTCATCCATCCCTACAACCCTGTGCACTGCCCCCACTCCACGACAAAAGAGACATGGGGTATAAGGTGCCATCATTTAATTTATACTCCCCACAGTCCACGAGAAAAGGGACACGGGGCATACGGTGATTTAGTTCAATTTAGCAGAGTCTAAAGATATGGCAACACCCTGGGACACATCATGACCAACAAGACTTCACAAAACTGTCCAAAAACTGTCTGTTCTTTAGCCAACTCACCTTGGATGGCCAAAAGTCAGGGTCCAAGTCCTTAGACACAACCCCCTGTACTATCCCTGGTGGAGGCAGGTGCCAGTGAGGGATGACTCAGGGGCAGTGCCCCCCACATTAAGGTCTCAGTTCTGGGAGACTTTTTTGCCCTGAGATCCCATCTCTGACTGACTGGATTAGCGGCTTCTCTTCCTGGCCACTTGTGACACCCAGATTTAGGGAACTGTACAGAAAATCAGTCCTACCCTTAAACTTCACCTCCTTTTCCCTAACCACAGGCTCTACTCTCCTCCAGCACGAGCTTCACATCTTCCCAGGACCTGCAGAGCACTTGCTCTTGCTCTGACTTGCTGAGAAAGTGCCTCATGTTTATGGGCTCATTGCTCTGAGGAGGAATTAATTACATTTTGAATCCCCTGTTTAGTTTTGGCTCCTCAGTGTTGAGTAACACCATCCATGGTCTGGGCTGGACTTAGAGCACTGTACTTCCAGCACAGCACTAACTCCAGATCAAAGACACTGTGGAGCAGATTTATGATGCTGATTTTTGCCCAAGTTGCTGTTCTTTGCCCCACTTATGACACACACTTTATAAAAGTGGATTTAGCAGAGGCTTTTTCAGCAAGCACATAGTGAAAGCTGCCTCCCACGAGCTCAAACACTCACATGTCAGAACTCCCAACTCCAGAGTGCCTGAAAAATATTCTAATGCTGTGTTTTCCCCTATAGGCTCCATATCAACTCCTAAAGTGTGTAAGAATCAGGGTTGCAAGGAAGCTTCGTGAGATGATTCAATAGAACCCAAATGCTCAGCCCACCTGATGAACACATGGACCCCAGCTGATTGTACAGGAACTCTGCAGAAAAGTTAACAATCCAAGAACTGCTCAGCAAACAATCCCACCTGCTGCCTCCAGCAGCGAGCAGGGCCATTCCAGGGCACTTCAGGCCACTTTGGCCAGATTTTTTTCCATTACTGGAAATGAGACTCCTGGAATGGCAATGGCAAAGGATAACTCTCCTGGCTGGATGCAGTTAATCCAGGTTGATACTCCTCCAAGGAAAATTGAACAGTGCAACACAGAGTGGCAGAAAAGGAGGGTTTCTACACTCTCAGGTGTGGTAGAGAAAGGGAACAAGCTCCCAAAAAGTTGGTTGAAGATGCCCTGCCCAGCTCAGATACAACCCAGAGGAGCTGAGCAGTGTCTCGCTGCACTCCATCAGATCAGGGATGTGGTTCCTGCTGCTCTCCCTGTGCCTGGGACATCCCTCCAGCTGGCAGAGAGCGTAGGGCTGGCGTGGTCATCCCTCCCCAGAGCTCACAGGCAGCTTCCTGCTGGCTCCTCCTGGAAAGCCAACGGGACTAATGGCTGGAAAAACCTGCTCTTCTTTTTCTTCCTCATTTTTCTTCCAGTTTCTGTTCTCTTCACCTCAAAATCTCTCTTCAGACTTCAGCCTGCTAACATTTATTAAGCCTTCCGGATTCTCCCCCCTTTCCCAGAAAAGGCACATCTTTTGGTTTTACTTTCACCTCCTCCTCATGACCTGCAGTTTCTTCTCTGCCATGTGTTGTGTTTCTACTTGGGCACTCGGTGAAGAGCAGACTGAGGGCAGAGCTCAGTGGGGGCTGCAGCTCCTCCCGAGGGGCAGCTCTGATCTCTGCTCTGGGGGGACCAGGGACAGCACCCAGGGAATGGCCTGGAGCTGTGTCAGGGCAGGGGCAGGTTGGATCTCAGGGAAAGGTTCTTCCCCCAGAGGGTGGCTGGGCACTGACCAGGCTCCCCAGGGCAGTGGGCACAGCCCCAAGGCTGCCAGAGCTCCAGGAGGCTTTGGACAAGGCTCTGAGGGACAGGGCGGGATTGTTGGGGTGTCTGTGCAGGGCCAGGGGTTGTACTGGATGACTCCTGTGGGTCCCTTCCAACTCAGGAGACACTGTGATTCTACAATTCTACACTCTTTTTGCTCTCACTTTCCTTACCATGTGTTCTGCTCTGCTCTCTCAGTACAACAGCAGAGCTCCAGCCCCATGCACAGCACTGGCACAACGACAGCAAAGCTTTGAGGAACAAGTCTCACGGATTACATGGCACATGGTTTCCAGCTGCTCCCATTGCATGTCTGTGGCTGAATCCAAAGCACAGGCACTAAAACTGGGGATTCCAGCTCTTATTTCCATTCAAACATAATTTCTTAGGGTTTCACTTGAAATGCAGCGGAGCGACCAGGACCAGGAATGCCTGTTCCATTCAGAGTGGGAAAACAAAGGCTGCCACCCTGATGGAAGGAATCAGTGACAGAATGCTTTCTGATTTTAATGGGACCAGAATTTTACCCCAAAGCCTGAGATAAAATGCTTAGAAAAATGCTCTTTTAGAAAGTCACAGCTGTTGGTGTTCTGAATTACCTTATTATGGCTGAAATGGATCCCTGCAAACAGGCCTGGGCACACAGTCCTTCCCAGCCCTAATCCTCACCCAAGTCCTCCTAAAGGAGTTCTCCTAACCATTGCCAAACCTTAGGCTGCTCCCTCTGCCTGGGACTATCACCACATTTATGCAGCCATGCCCCCAAACGAGCTCTTTCCCATCAGAGTTGGGATTGAGACCCCAGTAAACGGGAAGAGGCTGTGCCTGACACCTGAGCTCCAGGTGGGAACAGCGCTGAAAAGGCATCAGGGCTTTCTCTACACTCTGGTTGGCCTCCAGAATTCATTCCTTTCGAGTGACATGTGGAAAACTGCAGTGCTTGGCTTTCTCTCACTTGCCTTTTGTTTCCAGGACACTGAAACATCTCATTACTGGGGATCCTCAAATCTTGCTGGTGGCAAAATCCTCTTGTGTGTGATACTCAAGCAAATGGGGGGATTTCCTCTGATGCCTGGTCCTGTCCCAGCCAGATCAAGATCCAGGGGGATTAGTGGGAAGCTATTACAGCTCTGCCATTTCTGCACCATTCCAACCATAACAGCATTTTCCTCTGCACACCAAATTTTAACTTGGTTTTAAGGCTTATGTGGTGCCTGGGGTGTTACTAGAAAATCCACCCTGTTTATTGCCCATGATAACTTTTAAGTCAAATTTTAGACAAATTTAACCAATGGCCAACATATTTGACACATGTTAATATATATATAAAATTAAATATATGTTAATTGTACTTTAAAATCTCACTTGTGCAGTGAACTCAGCCCAGCACAAATTCTTGCTGAGGGACAGGTACAGCTCCTCCTTTACTGGCAGCCACTAAAATATCCTGCCTATGGAAAAAACACATTCAGCATTTACCCCTTTTTAATTTAAATCAATCTGGAGAGACACATCCGTGGGAAAACAAATCCCTTTTGTCAGTAGCTCACGGTTTCCTCACAAAAAACCTGCAAGTCCATGTCTAAAAGCAGATGAGGTGCTGGGCTAAGCACGTGGGGGTCATGGCCTTTGCAACCAGAGCCCAAATTAGCTTTGAACAAAGGGCAATGCACATAAATAAAGTGACTGATGACTGAGAGGGATTTACAATGCAAAGAGCAGGCAGGAGCAGCAGATCTCCTCTAATTACCTCTTGTAACTCGACTTAGTAATATGAAAATGCTTCTGCAGCACCCACAAGGCAAAAGTTTCTCAAATACATTGAAGAAACACCAAAGCAAAGTGGACAAACAGAAAAGCAAGTCCTGTTCCCAGGTGGAATCCCCTGCAAAGGGCAGTGAACACAGGCAGAGTAAGGCATGAGGGAAAAAACAGAGATTACTCACAGTGGACTTGGGAGTCTGGAATTTTGAGGGTCTCTCTCTTTTATTTGCCCACGGTTTAGTTCAGTCTGGAAAAGAAAGAGCACGTTGGAGTATGGTGTGTACATGAAAAGGCCATCTCAGCAGTGAGCACACAGGACGTACAGCAGGTGCCCTGATGGGGAGGATTGCCTGGTAACCAAAACAGCAACACAAACTCAGCCTCAACAGCTGGAGAGCCCTCGGGGACCTCCCTCAGCGTGTTTACCCTGATGGTGACGTGAACGCTCGCAGAAAACACATCTCTGTGAGATATTCCCGCTCCTGGACCACCTATTCCTTCCCCTGGACCAGGTATTTCTCCTCCTGGACCAGGTTTTTCTCCTCCTGGACCAGGTCTTCCCCCTCTTGGAGCAGGCATCCCTCCTCCTGGAGCAGGTATCCCTCCTCTTGGACCAGGTTTTATTCCTCCTGGAGCAGGTGTTCCTTCTCCTGGACCAGGTATTCCTTCCCCTGGACCAGGTTCTTCTCCTGGACCATATGTCCCCTCTCCTGGACCACATATCCCCTCTCCTGGACCAGGTTTTTCTCCTGGACCACATGTCCCCTCTCCTGGACCACGTCCCCTCTCGTGGACCAGGTTTTTCTCCTCCTGCACCAGGTGTCTCTTCTGGACCACGTTTTTCTCCTGGAGCAGGTATCCCTCCTCCTGGAGCAGGTTTTTCTCCCCTTGGACTAGGTAACTCCTGAACCAGGTATTCCCCCTCCTGGCCCCTGTTTTTCTCCTGGAGCAGGTGTCCCTCCTCCTGGCCCAGGCTGCAAGGGAACCAGAGCCTGGCTGGTGTCAGCACAGGCAGGTGCAGTGTAGACAAAGTAAAAGCTCCACACCCTGGCACAGGTTTCAGGTTTGCTCAGGGTACCCAGATCAGCACCCAGGTGCCGCAGCCCTTCCTCCAAAGCTCATACTTAGTCTCGAGTTTTGCATTTAGAGCACCTTCAGTTTTAAGTAAATCACTCAGTTGCTCCACACTTACCTTCCACAAACCTCCTAAAGGGACTAACAACTAACTCACACCTCCTAACACAACCAACCAACACCTCCTGACACAACCAACACCTTCTAACACCTCTCCTGTGAGGACGGGCTGGGAGAGCTGGGGGGGTTCACCTGGAGAAGAGAAGGCTCCAGGGAGACCTGAGAGCCCCTTCCAGGGCCTAAAGGGGCTCCAGGAGAGCTGGAGAGGGACTGGGGACAAGGGATGGAGGGACAGCACACAGGGAATGGCTTCCCACTGCCAGAGGGCAGCGTTAGATGGGATACTGGGAAGGAATTGTTGGCTGTGAGGGTGGGGAGGCCCTGGCACAGGTTGCCCAGAGAAGCTGTGGCTGCCCCTGGATCCCTGAAGTGTCCAAGGTCAGGTTGGACAGGGCTTGGAGCAACCTGGGCTAGTGGAAGGTGTCCCTGCCCATGGCAGGGTGTGGAATGAGATGGGCTTTAAGGTTCCTTCCAACTCAAATCACTCTGTGATTCACATTTTTGACTCAAACACGTGCAACATCTGCTGAGCTGCCGTGGCTTTGCCGGGGGGGGAAGACAATCCAGTGCTAAATTCAAGTGACCCGGGTTCAATTCCCACTTTGGTTACACATTTCCTGTGTGAAACTGGGCAAGTCACCTCATTTACGGTCTGTGTGAGTCCCTGTTGCTAAAAAGGAGACACTTCCTCCTTCCCCAGATGTGATGTGAGTCATCCATGCATGTCCGTGGGGCCCACGGATACCACGGGAAGGGAGAGACCCACGGAGACAAACAGGGATCCACCTAACTAGGAACAGATGGGAAGACATCCAGGAGACTTTCCCTGCTCATTAAAAAGTCTGGGATTGAATGATTGAATGCTGTGTTTATTCACTTTTACTTGGACTCCACGTGCTTTGAGCAATTTTCCTTCTCACCCTTCCAGCAAAGGGCCTCTTGAGGAAATCAGATGAACAAACCCCACCCTGCACTCAGCCAGCAAGGCTTGAGCAAAGGGTTAATTAATGAATTTCATAACTTCAAAGAGGTTTTCCAGAAAACCCTTTGAGTTGGAACAGGGGAATTATTGCAAAATCTGCATATTTTAGAGCTAAATATTCCCAGAAATATCCCCATCAAAACTAGAAGGGGAAATAAAGCAGCGAGCCCTGTGCAGGCTGAGCAGCAGCAGCAGAAAGGCACCCCAGAGCTCCCTCCATCCTGCTCACACTCACAAACCACTCGACACACAGCGGTTTCATCCTTCCTTGGAAGTCACAACTCAGTTTTTCCCCATCCAGGCAGACCCAGCTCTCTCACAGCCTCCCCTGTGCTCCCGGACCAGCTCGTGGCTGCTCCATTTCCACCATTAAGCCCAACTGGGATTTGAATCTATTTTGCTATAGACAGGCAGGGCATGCCAACACACTCACATGTTACACAGGGGTTGTCGTAAAATAAATATATAATATATTTATATATTTAACGAGTAATAAATACATTGTATTTAAATGGTTTACTTTTATATAACAAATCTGTTGTGTATAATTAGAATATATAAATATTATCATATAATTAATATATAATAAATATAATAAATTAAATAGATAATAAATACATATTTATAATAACACTAATCCCGTTTTCTTGTAAACAAAACTCCAGAAAACCACTTTCTTTAGCAATGTCTAAGATGACCCTCAAGAACTACTGAACCCCTGTGACTGTGAGGAGGGATTCTGAGCATCACCACCACATCTCCTCCGTGGGACTGTACAAATCCCTGCTGCTGACCCTTCTCACACCCTCATCAGTGCAAGAAAGTAATTCTTTAATATTTTAAAACCACTCCTGCACAATGATTCTTTCAAAATTCATCCAGACTGAACACTCCAGACCTGCCAAAGCCGGAGTGGGAAGGCAGTTCTTGGAGAGCTGGTGATCCCATCCAAGGTAACGTGCCTTGCACGCAGCCCCGGCGGGAACTGCCTTCCCTGTGTTCCCCTGCAGAGACTTTGGTTGAACCCATGTGTTGAGAAACCTTCCTAAATGTTCCTACAGAGTTTCAAACCACAGGAGTGGAAAAAAAGAAGGAAAGGGACAAGTCCAGTTCAGCTGGAGTTTATGATTCCTGCTCAAGCTCATGATTGCAGGGTGAGTCAGTGGGGAATGAGGTTTCAGTCAACAGCACAGGACTGCCCTCAGGCTTTGTAAGGCTCAGCTGAAAAAGGCTCCCCTTGACCCTCCCCTCACTTAGTGCTGAGTTTTTCCTCCGTGGATGCACACACAGCCCATGGATGCACACACAGCTCATGGATACACACAGCACTCAATGGATGCAGACACAGCCCATGGATGCACACAGCACTCCTTGGACGGACACACAGCCCATGGATGCCCACACAGCCCACGGATGCACACATCAGGAGATGAATGCACACACAGCCCAAGGGGTGCACACACAGCCCAGGGATGCTCACACAGCCCACGGATGCACACCCCATGTCTGGACACTCTCATTGTGGTTTATTTTGGCTGCACTCTGGCCATTCCCTTCTCCATCTGCCTTGTGCAGAAGCCAACCAGCCCATGGATGGACAGTGGAGGTAAAATGCAAAGCCCAGGCAGATACAAGAATATACTTTTATAAAGATTATTTTTCCGTGTGAGAAGCAAATCTTGCTTCAAGATGAAGGGCAGAGAGCACTCCCAAAGGCCAGACACTGAGATGGAGTGAGCTCCTTCCATGTCACTGGCCCCCACGGTGAGGAATTTGATCCTGGCTCCTTTCATTTACTGGTATCACAGTCACCCCAGCTGCTGTGAAGCTGGAGGGTGGCGGATGTGTGTGAATAAGTCACAGCCCTGCTCCTCCTGCCCTGAGGAACCCACTCCTCCCGCTGGCTGTGAGCTCAGGGGCTGGCATGGAGCAGAGGGAAGTGCACTGGGGAAGCTGAACAAAGGCAGATGAACCACAATGGGGGTCAGGCTGCAAAATGTTAAAAACAGATAACAGGGTAACTTTCTGACAGCAAGGCTGCCTCATCCTCGGGCTGCAGTCTGGAGGAGGTCCGTAAGCAGCTCTGGGGCAAGGATGGTCCCAGCCAGCCCCCTGTGCCCTGCAGCCAGGTTGGTTTGCAGAGACAGCCCAGGTCATGGAAGTGACATTTTGCATGTGTAGGAGTCTGGCTCACCACACACAGCTCAACAAGCCCTATGCAAATACACCCCATGAACCCACTGCAGCAGGGCCTCAGCTGCACCTGAGGAGCAAAATTCACAGCATGGTAACACAGCAGTGATTTTAGAGAAAAACGGACCTAAATCAACTACTGAGGTGCAAAAAGGTTTGTCCCAGCACTTTTCATATTTCACAGAATCACAGAATCCCAGAATGTGCTGAGCTGGAAGGGACCCCCAAGGCCCATCCAGTCCAACCCTCAGCCCTGCACAGGCCCAGCCCCAAGAGTCACCCCATGTGCCCCAGAGGATCAGCCAAAGCCTCCTGGAGCTCTGGCAGCCTTGGGGCTGTGCCCACTGCCCTGGGGAGCCTGGGCAGTGCCCAACCACCCTCTGGGGGAAGAACCTTGTCCTGAGATCCAACCTGCCCCTGCCCTGACACAGCTCCAGGCCATTCCCTGGGTGCTGTCCCTGGTCCCCCCAGAGCAGAGCTCAGTCCTGCCCCTCCTCTGCCCCTGCCCAGGCAGTTGGAACTGCAGTGAGCTCTCCCCTCAGTCTCCTCTGCTCCAGCTGAACACACCAAGTGCCCTCAGTGTCCTCCCACGGCTTCAAATCAAGGCTCTTCCTCATCTCTTTGCCCTCCTTTGGACACTCTCCAATGGCTTCAGATCTTCCTTATTTTGTGTCTCCCCAAACTGCCCCAATATCACCGGTGAGGCCACAGTGATACACAGCAAGTGCCAGGTCCCAGCTCCTGCTCACACACCTGGACTGTGCTGTCCATAAGGGACCATTTCGGAACCTCTTCTCTCAGGGAATCCAGGAGAACAGCTCATGGAGTGACAGGTTACCCAGCAGGTGAGCCTGAAGCCAGCAAATTAGATGGCCAGTTAATTACTACACAAACCAGCACAGCATGACAGACGAGAGGCAGCAGTAGAAGTCATGAGTGTGCAATAACACCTTGCAGGGTGTTCTCCAGTGACTACAGACAGATTTTACCACCCACGAGTTAGACCCCATGCCAGACTATGCAATTCCTATACGGCTTTCATAGAAAGACAGAAATATCAAGGTTGGAAAAGCCCTCCATGATCATCACCAAGTGCAACCTTCAACCTAATCCCACTGTGTCACTACACCATATCATGCAGTGCCACATCTACACTGCTTTTGAACGCTCCCAGGCCTGGTGACTCCACTACTTCCCTGGGGAGCCTATTCCAATGATTCATAAGGACACAAAGAAAGCTCTGCAATAAGGTTTCAGCTGTGCCCTTTTCAGACTGGAGCTTGTAGGAACTTATTCAGCCCTCCCAGCTCTCCACAGTGGGGCGACACCAGGGGGGAGCTTCTTGCGTGGTGCTCAATATTGAATTAATATCATTTCCTTTCCAGGTTATTTTTCATTCCATGGGCTTCCTGAGAGTAGCATCCCCCTCAGGCTTCACTAAAGAAAATAACTGGGGGAAAAAACCCAAATCCCAACAATTTTCATGGGCTTGCTGGTTGTGATTGACTCACCCTCTGGCCTCCTGACAGCTGGTCACTGCAGGAGTCAAAGCCATTCCTCAATGGGGAAAATGAGGAATTTTGGTGTGGTTTGTAAATATGAGAAGGGCGGGCTACTTATGGCTGTTGAGAAGTGACCAAAGGCCTGCTGGGGGGTTCAGGCACTTAACCACTGTGTACCTGCCCCGGAGAACCTTCATGGCCCCGAGGAGTTTGCCCTGAGGATGTGCTGGTAGGACACAGATGGGGCGATGATGTTGCAGCAGGTTTGTAGGTCTGAGCAAAACCAAATGAGGAACGTAAAGACGAGGAAAACAATAAAAAGAAACTCTTAACATGCAAATTCCATCTCTGCTCCTTGCTAATTTTGCTCTGTGAGCTGTTACACAAACTGCTTTTTGTCTCGTTAACAGTAAAGGAGAAGCAATTAAGAAAACTGCAAAAAAAATTAAACAATAAAATTAAAACAGAAGTCAAGATTATTGTATAACCTCCCTACATTGGCAAAGGGATCTTTCAGGCTGATATCACAAAAAGCTTCCAGTTCGCTTTGAATGCAGACGTGAAGAGCAGAAATGCCACAGAACATGTCTCTATACAAACAACCTCCCCATGGGGAGCAGAGGCCATGGAGGGCCCTGAGCTGTGTTTGCATTCAGCCCTGTGCTGAATTAAAGTCCAAGCCCTCAGTAAGGCTTGGACTTCCCTCTCTTAGGCTTCCCCCTCTTCCTACTGGCACAGAACAACGGGACAATGAAGTACAGAACCATGGAATGGTTTGGGTTGGGAAGGACCTTAAAGCTCATCCAGTGCCACCCCTTGCCATGGGCAGGGACACCTTCCACCAACCCAGGTTACTCCAAGCCCCGTCCAACCTGGCCTTGGACACTTCCAGGGATCCAGGGGCAGCCACAGCTTCTCTGGGAAACATGGGCCAGGGCCTCCCCACCCTCACAGCCAACAATTCCTTCCCAATATCCCATCTCTCCCTGCCCTCTGGCAGTGGGAAGCCATTCCCTGTGTGCTGTCCCTCCATCCCTTGTCCCCAGTCCCTCTCCAGCTCTCCTGGAGCCCCTTTAGGCCCTGGAAGGGGCTCTCAGGTCTCCCTGGAGCCTTCTCTTCTCCAGGTGAACCCCCCAGCTCTCCCAGGAGAGGTGTTACAAGGTGTTAGTTGTGTTTGGAGGTTTGTGGAAGGTAAGTGTGGAGCAACCGAATGATTTACTTAAACCTGAAGGTGCCCTAAATACAAAACACTGGCTAAAAACAAGCTTTGGGGGAAGTGCTACAGCACTGGAAGGGGCTCCAAGGTCTCCCCTGAACCTTCTCTTGTCCAGGCTGAACAGCGTCTGCTCTTGAATGCATTTTGTGTATCTGCACACACATCAAATTATGCAACAACACCCAGTGCTCAATCAACTCATTTCGTATTGAAAACAGAAACAACCGCCAAGGTTACCCTGGTTTTGGTTCCTATCCTTTCCCTGTCTGCCCATACTGACTGACCAAAGTGATAACCTTTTCTTCAGTCACTTCCTTTTTTTTTTCCTGACGAATTTATTTGTAGAAGATCACGTAGCAGTTTCAGTTTTCTGCCCTCCAGATGCACATTAGGGCTGAAAATCTCTAATCCCCATGTCCATGGGCTGCACCCAGTGGTGGCCCGTGCCTGCCCTGCCCCCGCAAGGTGAGCAGCCCAGAGCTGGCAAACAGGACCCCTGCCTGACCCCTGGGCACAAACCGTGGTCTGCCTTGGGATTCACCTCCTCCTCCACCCTCACCCTCCACACACACACTGGCTTCTGCAGCCAGTTGGCAGGTGCTCTGAGAGCTGATCCAGAGGACTCAGACCAGGAACCAGCGGAGCTGGAAGCAGGAGCAGCCAAGGCTCCAACGCTGGCAGATGCAGCATCTCACCCCCCGGATGGCACAGAGGGATCTTGGCCAGAACTCCCACCCTGGGTGGCAGGTTCATTTCTGTGATATATCACTGGCAGCCCAGCTCTGGGGTTGATGCTTTGCTTTGGCAAGCCCAGTCACAGTTACTGAGGTGGTTTTTTTCCTTGTAATGTTTTCTGGTTTATGCTTAAAAAAAAAAAAAAAAAAAACTTGAAATATCTACGGGGTTTTGTCATTTCCCCCTCTGAGAAAACAAAGTGAATTTACAGGGTTTTAGCAAACCCTTGGGATGTGCCAAGGGCTGCATCCTTCCAGAGTTTAAGTGCCAGTCACTGGTGGAGGTGAGAGGTGCTGGAAAGGCAGCCAGGAGAAGGCAGAGTATCACATCTGCCATGTCCAATACTGACACAAGCCAAGAGAAGAGGGGCCACGACCTCCAGAGCTCCTTGTGGAGGTGACCGATGGGCTGCTGCCCACTCCCCAGAGCCAGCACAACTACACACACTCAGCAGAAAGTTTCCACAGAAAACATGGAAAGCTTTGCCCTCTCAGCTTGCTCATCTTTTTCGCCCCCCGCTCAAGCAAAGAAAAGAAGGATCAAGGCTGATAAAGGACTGAGTTATAAGCTGGAGCCAGGATCTGGAGAAGAGAAGGCTCCAGGGAGACCTCAGAGCACCTTCCAGTGCCTAAAGGGGGCTCCTAAAAAAGAGGGAGAATTTTTACAGAGGCAGAGAGCGATAGGACAAGGGGTAATGGTTTTAAACTACAAGGAGGGATTAAAGTTGGATATTGGGAAGGAATTGTTGGCTGTGAGGGAGGTGAGGCCCTGGCACAGGTTGCCCAGAGAAGCTGTGACTGCCCCCGGATCCCTGGAAGTGTCCAAGGCCAAGCTGGAGCAACCTGGGCTAGTGGGAGGTGTCCCTGCCCATGGCAGGGGGTGGGATGAGATCCAAGATCTCTTCCAACCCAAATCATTCTGTGATTCTGTAATTCCACGATCCTGTGACCCAAGTTTTGCACTACAGGAACGTCTTGCCATGACACCTCTTACTCTGGGAGCAGCTCCATCAGAGCAGACCCATTCCATGGCACCCAGAGGCTCCTTCCCCGTCCCTCAGGAGGAGTTACTCCGTGGGTAACTGCAGTTTACCCAGAGGCTGAGCCACAGGAAAACACCATTTTTCTCCATGCAGCAAAAAATAAGCTTTTATTTTTCACCTCTCTTCCTCAGACCACGCCAGGGGGGTGATCCCTGCTCCAGAGAAGGGTCTGCACCACTCCAGGCCGTGGCCTCCCCAGATCCCTCTGACCACACCAGGATCCAGAAGATGTTGATTCTTTACTGGGAAGTCTGGAGGGAATTCCAGCTGCCCTCCCCACCAGGAGCAGCCACATCAGTGCCCCCGGGCTGGGAGAAGTTTTGAGGTTGGAATCTGAGGCCTGACCATCAAAGATGCCATAAGGTCTTCTGGGCAACCACAGCCTGCAATTCCCACACTGCTGGACAAGAGCTTTTCCTTTCCTGGCTGCCCTGAAGCACCTCCATGCACAGTATTCCAGTTCTGGAAGTGTTGTCTTGAGTTAACCAAGTTCCCAAGAGCTCTAATATCCAGTAAGAGACGGTAGAAATACAAATACATTATTAATTCCCCGAATTAGGATGATGCAAAAGCAGGATGCAGGTGGGGGGGAATTACTGAGAATGAAAGAAAAATAAAGAGACATAAATAAGAATAATATAAAAATAAATACAAATAAAGATAAAAATGAAAAATAAAAAAAATTAAAAATAAATTTTAAAAAAAATAAAAAGAAATCAGATTTCCCACTTCCTGGACACAGCATCAACACACAATGTTGTAATAGGCAAGTCTGTGTCTTATTTAACCAAACACAAAGTGGAGATGTTGAAAGATTAAAGTAAAATTAAAAAAAATCCTTGTAATCTCAGTGGAAATAATTCTACAAGGAAACTTCCCCCAGTGATTTAGGCCCAAAGGCAATGGGTTTTCTTCCTCTCAATGAAAAGCAAAGCCAGAAAGAGAAGAAAATTGTCCTTGTATTCCCACAGGCAAAGCCAAAGTTTCTGATCCCATCTCCAGACTGGAAATCTCCTATTTAGAGACAGTCTTGACTCACTGGGGGCACATCCTGAAATTCATTATATTCTGACACAACAGAAATGGTGAATAAAACAGAAACACGGATTAGACACTGTGAGCAAGTCCCTGCCTGTCCCCAGTGCCACCCTCATCCTGAAAAGCTGCCTGGATAAAGACTTTGCTGTGTTTTCGTTCCGTTTCAGGGGAACTGGGGGAAGAGTTGCTTTAATTGCCACAACTTTGCTCAAGATAAATATTTTCTCAGGCAGTGCTGGAACGCTGGGCATTGGCAGCACTGCCACATCCACCAAGGAACACAGAACCAGCTGCAGGAGATGGTGAAGCTCAGGCAATTTTTCCTTCCCACAACATGCCTCAATCCTCATTATGAATGATAATATACATATATATTTATATATATCTTGCAGTATCTGTGCTCACACACGCATCCAGGTACATTTCTGTTTCAAATTCCAAGTCAAATTCCAATTCTTTGCAGACCTATGAAGGGTGTGAAGAGATGCCCAAATGAAGAACCAGCTGCAGGAGATGGTGCAGCTCAGGCAGTTTTTCCTTCCCACAACATGCCTCAACCCCCCTATAAAGGATAATATATATATATAATATGTATATATGTATGTATTTATATATATTGCAGTTGTCTGTGCGCACACACAACCATACACATTTCTGATCCCAAATTCCAAGCCAAATTCCAGTTCTTTGCAGACACCTATGAGGGGTGTGAAGACCTGTCCAAGATGCAGATCCACCAAAGAACACAGAACCAGCTGCAGGAGACGGTGCAGCTCAGGCAATTCTTCCTTCCCACGACATGCCCCAATCCTCACTATAAAGGGTTATATAGAGATGTTTTTATATATACAGATATAAAAATTATGTTATATATAAAAATTATGTTATATATTAAAAATACGCATGTATATATAAAATTATTATTATATATAAAAATTCCAGCTCTTTGCAGACACCTACAAAGGGTGTGAAGACATTGGAAGTCCCCGGTGTTCTCACCCCAGTTCAGAGGGAAACCTCACGTTTTAGTGCTGCCAAGCCAAGTCACACAAAGCACAAATAATGTGAAATCAAGATATACATTTGTTTAACAGGAAAGGAAGAAAAAACATGACTGAGTTTGGAGGGAATGTTGTTGGCTTTGTAGGAAGAAAAGAATCAAGTCTGGGCAGTGTTTGCTTCCTTGTCATCACAAGCTCCACAAAACTCCCTTGTATGCACATACAAAAATACACCTTGTGCCAGGGAAACGAGGCAGGATTTAACGAGAACCAGAATGTGTTTTGGGTCATTTCCAGGTGATTGGCCTCTTCTTAACAGATCCTTCTTGTAGATGAGTGCAAATATTTATGTAGGGACCCCACTGGCTGTGTGTCCATCTATTCTGTTTTTTCCCCCTCATAAACCTGTTCCTCGGGAATCCACAGCACCAGCACGGACTGGGGGAAGGAGAGAAAACCCAGAGCAGGATTTTCCACATCCTCAGCACACCAGACAGGATCTCCTCCGCACCAGAGAGCCTCCACTCTTTTAATCCCATTGCATTAACATATCAATCAAAAATTCCCCATCCCTGACTCCTACACTGGGAAGCAGCTCAACCGAATATTGGCTCCAGCATCTGCTGCTTCCAGTGGACTGGGGTGGCTCTGCTGGACAGCTGAGGTGGCTTTGGGTGGGGAAGCTGCTCGGCACTTCGGTGGGACAAATCTCCTGAGCATATAACACTGAGGCAGGAAAAACAACAATTATTTATCAAAATGAGCCCCTGGAGACTCCTGCCTGTGCCTGAGATAGAGCAGACATTCCTGGTTTAAAAAGCTAATTTGACATTAGTTGGTTAAAAACTTGGTGCTAATAAAGCCAAGGTCGTGGGGTTGATTCCCCCCTCACTCAAGAGTTGGACTCGATCCTTGTGGGTCGTTCCAGCTCAGAATATTCTGTGGTTCTGTGAATTCCAAACCCAAGCAGCCTGGTGTGGCCCCTTCCTTGCTCTGAGTCTCCAGGTTGTCTCAGACAATGCCACTTCCATATTTTCCTTCCCTTTATGCCTGCAAAGGTCTGAGAGCTCCGAACAGGAACACACTTCAGGATGCAGCCAGGAGGACAAAGCCAAAACATCCAACGACTGCAGATCGTGTGTGGAGTTGAACTGAAGGATAAGCAGGAGGATCCCGCCCGGAAGAGACCTCCAGCCTCACCCCATTCCCAGCAAATCTTATAAAAACATGGAAACTTCACAGCCTGGGAATAACCTTGGTGACCTTCATTTGGGGCCACCTGAAGACATCAAAGGAAGGGCTAATCAGTAACATTTCTTTTGCTGCATCCAGTGGTTTAATTTTGAGAGGCATTTATGCAGTCATGGAGTCATGGAACCATGGAATGGTTTGGGTTGGAAGGGACCTTAAAGCCCATCATCCATTCCCACCCCTGCCATGGGCAGGGACACCTTCCACTAGCCCAGGTTGCTCCAAACCCCGTCCAACCTGGCCTTGGACACTTCCAGGGATGGGGCAGCCACAGTATTTATGAGACGCAACTCAGTTTTGGTGATCTTTATTGACCCCTGAGGTCTGCCTGGGGAAGGTCCCTGCAGATGGAGCTGGGAAGTCAAGAGGTGACATTGAGAGTCACCGTCTTGGTCCAAAGCAGCTGGGACCTTACACAACTCACCCCAAATCAAGGGGAAAATGATCTGATGTACAGTCCAACCTTCTGGCAACATCTCAGCAGACACTGGATATGCTGCTGTCACATCCAGAGACCGGATAAATTATCCAAACATATCAAAGCTGGGAGCAAAATGACATCTTAATGTAGAGCAGGAGAACGAGACCCCTCCAGTGGCACTTTAGTGACACAAAGCTCCACTTCCTAATCCTACCAGACTTACGGAATTTGTTTCTAAGAGCTCGTAGCTGAAGAATCAGCCAATTATGTGTCCACTTATTTTCATGCCTCTGATGAAATAAAGTGTGAACTTCTGTTTAATTAAAAATGAGTTCAGGCTGGTGACCAGAGACACTTCTAAAATACCTTTTGGCACTTCACAACTGAGCTCATCAGGGCTTTGAGTTGGAATGGCTTTAAGGAAAGGAAAGGATATAGAGGTCAAATATTAAAGATTTCAAGGCAAATAAATATTTTTTGAAGCCTGGCTCCACATCCCTAAAAAAGACAGTGGATATATCCATGTGCACAGATAGCCAGGAAATCTGAGATCATATTCCTCCTGCTTAGCACAGGGCTTAATAAAAAATAGGCTTCAAAACATTCATTTGGTGATATTTTTTAAAGAATTTAAATGTTTTCGTCAAGAAAAAACGGAGAAAGATTTTCACTAACACATCCAACCTGACACATTTATTTGAATGCAGATTACCTTTTTCTAAGAAATTAAAATAACAGATCTTAAACCTGCAAAGAACCCAGAGCCAGAAATTACTCATGTGCCTCAGCTACTGATCCAAAAAGCCTCCTGCTTTGCAGAGCCTCAAAAGGAAGAATGTTTAAAAAACCTCCCTAAGATGAAATCACTGATTGAACAGCTAAAGAGGTCAAAAAAAAAGTTATATTAATGCAAGCAAGAAATTCTTCTGTCAAAGATCACAAGTGAACTTTAGATTAAGTGGCTACTTTTAAATAAATAAACAAACTAAATAAAAGTGCTTAAAACCATCAGGTTTTGGATGGATGGAGGGATGGATCCTCAGCCAGTGTCCATCCCTCCCCCTGACTGTGCCCGAGAAATACCATGAGAAGTTTTTGACAGTACTGACACTCCAATTATTGTCCAGATGTCTTGGTTAGTTCCAGGAATCTCACATATGAGTTCACAATGGGCTGTTCTGATGTATCCCAGAACAGCAACTATTTGTTCTTTCAAACAGCATCTACAAAGCACACCCCTGAACCTTTAACCAGTGACTCCTTCTTTACAGGGCTACTGAAAACCAGCCCAAACTACCTCCACCTCTACACAGAGGTGCCTCAATAATTCACAGCAAGCTGGTTTGGGGTCCAGGGACAGACAACTGCCTGTTAAATGCACCCTGCACAGCAGCAAGAGTTGGAACAAGACCTGTGCCTTTACCTTCCCCTCAATGTGCAAAACAACGTTTGGAGATGAGGCAAGTTCTGGAATTGCCTCCAGCCTCTCTAGGAAAGGTTAAAAAAACCCCAACAAACCAAAAAAAACGCAGCAAAACATAATCTCTCCAGGGGCCAGCATTCCTGCTTTGTGCCTGAGCATTAGCAGGCAAAAATAAAGAATAGCTACAGGCCCTGACAGGCACAGAGCACACCTTGGGATGCTGGGGGGGCTCTGGTTTGTGGAGCTGCCTGTGCAGACACTGCCTTCAGGCACCACATACAGAGGGTGTCTTTTGTCTGCCGAGCAGCAACAGGACAGTTCTGTCACCCCAAGGATGAGACAGTGGGGGACAGGCTCCAAAAAGGTGTTGGTGGAGGTTTCTGCGTGCCCTGAACGGGCGGCTCCGTCACTTCTGGTTAAGGCAGAGCAGCACGGGCAGGGTTGGAGGAAGAGTTCACGTCTTTAAATAGACCAATTGACACAGTAAAAACTCCCAGAGCAGCTTTCAGCCCCACCAGCCCCGTGGCACCTCAATAACACCGGGACTTCTGCAAGAGGAAGTCCTCAAAAGCCACGAGGGGCTCTCAGGGTGGGAAAACGGGATGCAGGAGGAGAAAAGCCCCCTGTGGCACGGTGGGAGAGGGAAGGGAGCTCCCGGACCTCCTCCTGTCTCTGCTGCTCTGCAAGATCAGCCCTTCTGTGTGCAGGTTTCCTCTGGTGCAGCCCGAGGCTCTGGGTGTGTGGGGTGTGCCCGGAGCAGAGCAGGATGTGGTCCCACACCGACTTACCAACAGCACCCCGAGGGCTCGGAAGCCCTGCAGAAGAACGCAGCTTGGAGGCTGTTACATTTCCCCAGAACTCCTCCATCACCTCGGTGTCTGGCCACGAGCCACCCAGGAGTTCCCCCACTGCCCTCGCAGGCACCAGCAGCGCCGTGGAGCTCCCACCGCATCCCCCGGGGCTCCCCCCGCAGCCGGGCTGTGGACACGGGGTGGTGCTGCAAGAAGGGTGCAGACACAGCAACAGCCTGCCCTGAGCTGGGGTGGAAGATGCTGAATCATCCCTCGGGCTGCACAAAGCCCCAAAGCCTTCCAGACCTGCTCACCCAAACCCACGGAATCAGAGTCACTGGAAGGGACCCACAAGGATCATCAACCCTCAGCCCTGCACAGGCCCAGCCCCAAGAGTCACCCCATGTGCCCCAGAGGATCAGCCAAAGCCTCCTGGAGCTCTGGCAGCCTTGGGGCTGTGCCCACTGCCCTGGGGAGCCTGGGCAGTGCCCAACCACCCTCTGGGGGAAGAACCTTTCCCTGAGATCCAACCTGCCCCTGCCCTGACACAGCTCCAGGCCATTCCCTGGGTGCTGTCCCTGGTCCCCCCAGAGCAGAGCTCAGTCCTGCCCCTCCTCTGCCCCTGCCCAGGCAGTTGTAGAAACCAGCAGGGTCCATGGCTGAAGGAGCCCAAGCAACTTGCCCATCTGGGTAGGAACCTCATCTGAGGAACGTGACATTACAAACGTGGTTTTCTGCTCTGCAGAATTTTCCTCTTTGAGCCTTTTGTGTTCATTCCTGAACAACGGGGCTGTGGGGAAGGAGAGCTGCAAACACGACTCTCCTCTGGTGCACAGAGAGGACACTTGTGCAGATAAGAAGCATTCTGAGCTCACACCCAAAATGAGAGAAACATCCAACATGAGCAACTTGGTCTAGTGGAAAGTGTCCCTGCCCATGGCAAGGGGTGGAATGAGCTGATCTTTAAGGTCTCTTCCAGCCTAAACAATTCTATGCTTCTATATTACCTTTATTTTTAAAGGTTGGGATTTTTTGGCCCTTTTGGGGGCCTAAAAGGAGATCCTATTCCTTCCCTCAGCAAAAGGAAGTGACATTCTTACAACCAAACTCAGAGTTTAAGGGAAGGGGCTCAGAAATGAAAAAAGAAATCATCCAAAAAAGGAGGAAATTCAAAAATGTTGAATTACAAATATATTTTGTTTGTTTGCCCAGCAGACTCCTGAACAGCTCACAAACCTAATGTTGAACCTGCAGGGGCTCCAGGGGCTGTTCTCTGATGCCAAGTCCCAACAGCAATGAACTGGTGTGTAGTTAGTCCAGCTTTAACCTTGGGAATCCCTCTTCTTAGTCCTAGACTGAACAGCAAACAACACCGATGCTCATATTTGTGGGGCACTGCAGAGAGAGAATTTCAGGACAATAATTATGATCTAGTCGAGGCCCTTGATTTTCTGGAATAAGCATTTCCAGGAAGATGAAAAGATTGATTGTTCAAAAGGTGAGGCCACCACCTCCCATGGTCTTCAGAGATCCTCAAACATTAAGACCAGAATCAGCACTGATAAAGCCTGACCTGCCAAACACAGGCTGCAGAACCCCCCAGGCATTTCTGCATCAAGCTCATTACTTGTCCTTAAGCTTCAATTTCTCTTACAAAAATAGAAAACAGTCTTGATTTAAAGACTCCAAACGGTGGCAGAAGCAGCAATTCTCAGTTCAGATGTTCCCGTGATGGATTTCTCTGCTCAGATTCTGTTCCCTTTTTTCGAGGCTTTTTTTTTTGTTCAGCTCCACTGCCCAAACCCTGCACTTAGAAAACTAAATACCAGGTATTTTATGCTGTTGTTCTTGCTCTTCGAGGAGAAATACCCCGACTATCACAAGCCAAGAACAGAATTTTGTGGGCCCCTTCTAAAACCACCCAGAGATGTTGTAACTCCCTAAATTACTTCTTGAGATCTGTTTGGGGTAAGAGCAACATATCTTACATATTAGACCTTACACAAAGCAAAACATGGAGCCTTCTATATATCAGCCTTCTATACATCTTACATAAACTTTCTAGCTGCAAGAGGGTTTGTGGTCTGCACAGGCCAACTGTGACACTGGGCAATGGTTTTTGAGGAGCAGCAACGGGCAGAAACCAGAAACCATCATCATTTTCTCTGGTTGTGGAAAGCCTACAGTGCTGCAGGTCAAAGGAAAAAAAAATAAATAAAAAAAATATATATTTCTATTCTTTGTGAACTAGTTGACATTCCAGTACCACATCTGGCTCTCTGTTGATGGCAAAATTTATTATTTTTTTAATATTATTTTTTCTATGGCACCAAGATTTTTTTAAATACTGCAAATGAAAGAAAAAAAAAGATTTTTTTTTTCTTAGCAATTCAAGGGTTTAATAGAATCACGGAGCCATGGAATAAACTGAGCTGGAAGGGACCCCCAAGGCCCATCCAGTCCAACCCTCAGCCCTGCACAGGCCCAGCCCCAAGAGTCACCCCATGTGCCCCAGAGGATCAGCCAAAGCCTCCTGGAGCTCTGGCAGCCTTGGGGCTGTGCCCACTGCCCTGGGGAGCCTGGGCAGTGCCCAACCACCCTCTGGGGGAAGAACCTTTCCCTGAGATCCAACCTGCCCCTGCCCTGACACAGCTCCAGGCCATTCCCTGGGTGCTGTCCCTGGTCCCCCCAGAGCAGAGCTCAGTCCTGCCCCTCCTCTGCCCCTGCCCAGGCAGTTGGAACTGCAGTGAGCTCTCCCCTCAGTCTCCTCTGCTCCAGCTGAACACACCAAGTGCCCTCAGCTGCTCCTTTTATGTCCCCTCCAGACCCTTCCCCATCCTCGTTCCCTCCTTTTGACATTCTTTAACCGTTTAGATTTTTCTTATATTTTGGTGCCCAAACTGCCCCCAGAACTCGAGGTGAGGCTGCCCCATGGCAGAGCAGAGCGGGACAATCCCCTCCATTCCCCAGCTGAGATGCTGGGCCTGATATCATAGTTCACAGCACCCAAAACTCAAAGTTCAACACAACCACCAGCCCCTGCAGCTCCCTCTGAGCCCCCAGAGCAGGGCTCAGGGATTGGGGACGTGAGCTGCTTTTAGAGCTGTGTTCTGGTTCTTTAAATCAGCAATAAATCTGCAGGGCTATTACAGCAATTTAAAAAATCAACCTATAACAGGGAGGCAAATTTGGTAGGAGCTCCATCTGGCAGGTTGAGCTGCGCTCACTGTTTTAGGAGGAACTCAGAGCAAGGACAGCCATTAAGACCAGCTCTGGATCCACTTCCCCCAGCAGCCCAGAGGAACTGGTTTACTAGAAGACACTGTACAAATGTTTTGCTGAGCTGCACAAGGAGGAAGCTCCCCCTGCCCGGAGCTCCATGTGTCAGGATGAGTTCCTGGGCACAAAGCTCAATGAATGCCATTATACCCGGGGTGTTTATTTCCCACTGCAGAGCCGCTGCCAGAACACACAATCCCGGGGCTCCCCCCAGGCCCTGCAGGCTGGAATGCCACAGAGAGACTCCTCTCCACAGAGAATGAGATGATTATGTTGGGATTAATGCTTTGGCAGCAGCACTGGGACTTCCCCCAGTCCCTGCTCTGCTTCAACCCCTGACCAAGCAGAACTGGGGGCACAAATGTTACTGTTGATACCCCTCACATCCTGCTGAGGTAAAGAGAATTCTTTATTTCAGCACAAACAGGTGAGATCAGGGCTCTTCCCACTTCTTCAAGAGTTTCAATCTCTTCCCCGCTCGCTGGCTTTGATTCTCTGCAGATCGTGGAAATGCAGAGTCACAGACACAGAGAACATTCTGAGTTGGATCATCGAGTCCAACTCATAGAATCACAGACTGATCGGGTTGGAAGGGACCTTAAAGCTCATCCAGTGCCACCCCCTGCCATGGGTAGGGACACCTTCCACTAGCCCAGGTTGCTCCAAGCCCCGTCCAGCCTGGCCTTGGACACTTCCAGGGATGGGGATGATCTTGTTCCCTTCACCATGAGGCAGCACAAGGAACAAACTCCTCTGAAAGGGCTGCACTGCAGTGCTGGGCAGATCTCATCAACACCTGGAGGGGTTTTATTTCCCTGGGGTGTTTCCTTTTCACTCTGTCATTTTTTTAATGAAGATGAATGAAGGAAGCACCACATCAAAAACCCTTGTAAGCAAGAAATGCACCTCTGCTCAGCCTCAGCAAAGGTCCTGCCTGGCTTTTGCCTTGATAACAATTCTCATTTGCTTTAGCTGTTTGTCCTCTCTGAGGAAGCAGTAAGTAAGATCAGAATTAGACCTAATTTGACCCTCTTCTCCTGTCTCTACAGCCAGTTCTCAGTAAAACTTCACAGATTTACTGAGCAGCATGTGTCATCCCAGGATCCCAAGTCCTACAGCAGTGAGTCCTAGACAGCCTCTCAAAACCAGAAATGCATCATTCCCGTATTTCAGCTGCAAACAGGCTCCCGGAGGAGCGTTGCATGACAAGCTGCTATCAGAGCTCAGCCCAGACGTCCTGTTTTGCCTCCCTTTATCATGATAAGCTTCTCTTTTTCCATTCTAAAGAACCACACCGCAAACAAGCAGTGCTGTTTGCCTCCCACTCCCCCCCTGCTGCAATCCTTCCCTCAGATTCCATGGTGGAGCCTCCTCACTCCTTCCAGGAGGGCAAGAGGATCCTGTGTGTGCCACACAAGAACACACTGCCCGTGTCCCCAAGCTGCTGCAGGTTAATCCACCACAGAAAGCTTGAAATGAGAGGTCTTGGGGGTCTTGTCATGCTCTGAAAAGCACATTCACACGAGGAGGAGAGGAGGTGATAGATTATAGCCCAAGACCTCTGACACCAAGAACAGGTCAGGCTGTGGGGCTTTGTACATCATCATACAGCTTTTAACTGGTTTGATCTGCTTTCCGGGTGTTCAGCAGTGAGATGTGCAATCTCCACAGGGCCAGGGCTATTTGGCCATCTCTGATGGTCTGTGGTGGGATTTTTGAGGTGTCCTGAGTTGGACTCGATGATCCGTGTGGGTCCTTCCCAACTCAGGACATCCTGTGATTCTCTGATCTGGGGTACACAAGGACACCAGTACAGCCACCACTCTGCCCTGTGTCCCCACGAAGGACTAACATTCTGTCATAAATCCGCACCTCAGCAGGTTCAGAGGAGAAGAAAAGTCTCGTTTGCTCCTTCTTTGGGACAGGCTCTTCTTTTGTATGCACCAGCTTTGGTACAACATCACCCTGAGCAATGACTGGGCATCTCAGCTGCAAACAGGTCTTCAGCTGATGCTCCCCTTTGCTGAGGTGCAGCAGGGAGGTGACACGACACACTGGCTGACTCTTGCAGGAGAAAGGAGCCAAGTTCGACCTGACTTTTTAGCGCTGGAGACATCACTGGGAGCACAGGAGCAAGTTTTCTGGGTGGAGTAAAAGTTACCTTACATCTGCCAGGGTCCCAGAAGGTCCATGCGAGCACCCTACAGCTGTTCTCCTATCCCCTGATGCTGTCAGGCCCTTGGTGACAAACCCATGGTCACTGGGTCACCTACTGCCCACGAGACCTGCTGCCGTGCCCCATGACCAGGCACAGCCAAGCCCTCTGCTGCTCTGCTCCACATCTCCAGAAGAGCAAATGATGGCATTGTCTTCAGACTGGTGATTATTTTGGCCAGTACTGCTGTCCCAAAGCTGAAGGTCACAATTCTCGAGTTGTTTGGCCTTTCAAACACAACAGCTCTGAGATCCTGCAACTCCTGTGGTCCTACAAGAGAACCACCATTACTGACAGGGGTTTGAACAATCTGCTCAGGGAACCTGAGCCATTTCTGCCCCCTTCAGTTCTTTTGGCTCTTTCTCCTTATTTCACAACCCCTAAATCATCTCTAAGTGTGCACTAATCCTGGGAGATGACACGTCTTGGTGTTGGACAAGAGGCCAAAGGTTTTCTTCATAAGCTGCTCCCATCATTGGCCAGACAAGGGTGACCATGAGTAGCTCAGCAAAGACTTGATCTTCTTAATGTTAAACAGAACAAACCTGGCCCATGTGCTGGGAGCTACAGCAAGGAAGCTTTTAGGGTGGAAAAGCCCTCCAGGATCATTCAATCTTTGAGGCTCATGCCCACCCTGTCCCCAGCCCAGAGCACTGAGTGCCACAGCCAGGCCTTCCTTGGGCACCTCCAGGGCTGGGGACTCCAAACCTCCCTGGGCAGCCCCTGCCAAGGCCTGACAGCCCTTTCCATGAGGAAATTCCTGCTGATTTCCAACTTGACCCTCCCCTGGCACAGCTGGAGGCCGTTCCCTTTCCTCCTGTCCCTTGTTCCCTGGGAGCAGAGCCCGACCCCCCCCCCGGCTCCCCCTCCTGTCAGGGAGTCCCCCCTGAGCCTCCTTTTCTCCAGGCTGAGCCCCCCCAGCTCCCTCAGCTGCTCCTGCTGCTCCAGCCCCTTCCCCAGCTCCGTTCCCTTCCCTGGACACGCTCCAGCCCTTCCATGTCCTTCTTTTTGTGCGGGGCCCAGAGCCGGACACAGCACTCAAGAGATATTTGGTGACAGTGTTGGAAGGCAGAGTTGCCTTCTGCTCTCTAGATACTTATGAAACACCTTCCTCCACCTCACCCAGTATCTCGGGCTCTTGTTCTTCCCTGGAGCTCTGAGCATATGTAACAAGTTTTAAATCTGCACTTTAATTCCCGGAGGAACCATCTCTTTCCTCATCACTTCCCTTAGTCACTCTCTCTCACTCGATGTGACAATGCCACCAACTCTGCACAGCACTGCGGGCCACTGTCCCCATCCAGAATGTGTTCCATCAGCTACCAGACACCTCCAGCAGAAAGAGCTTGTCCAGTGTTTAACCTGACACTTCAGCCTTAGGGGAGAAGCCAACAACCATGGAGCTAATCCAAAAATTCCTCACGGCTGCAGAGACCTTCGTGTACAATCAGCAACTCACCTACATTGCCTCACCCCAGGGCAAAACTAGGGAAGCTCATCTTCTTTCTATGAATCACCCTCAGAAAACAGCCCCAGTGAAGAGATAAAACATTGCTGCCACAACACCAACTTGTGCAGGGATTTATTTTTAGAAGCAGCTTAAAATATTGAGTGTTACCTTGGTCAAAAACATTGCCTCTGCTTTGGGAAGGGATGACATAAGAGCAGTGATACAGAGTCCTGGGAGGAGAGGCACTTCACACCCTCTCCAGGGCTCCTGCACAGAACCAAACTGAGAGAAAACACTGACAAAAAGGAGGGGAGAACGTCCAAAATTGTTCTTAACACCTCCCTGCACACGTAGTAAGATGCCAGGGCTTAAAGAGACGAGTGTAAAGGGATGATTCAAAGCAGTTTGGAAATGACAACGTATTTCCCACTAAAAGGTGAGAGGGAAAAGCTGTGTGTAACTTCGGGGCAGAGGTTTGGGTTCTGGCAGCCAACCCTGGGTCTGAGACGGACTCTGATGCAATGCTGACTCTTGATTTGAAATGCCATTGCCACTGTGAAACCAGGTCTCAGTGCAAAGACCTGAGGATGATTCCTGGTGTGACACCTCCAGCACATCCTTCTGCACTGGTAAAGGAATGGGAGAGCAAAGGCAAAGAGCCTTGGCAGCGAATGTCCACCCCTGCACACACAGAGCCCCAGCACAAATCCCACGGATGGTGATGCTGTGGGGTACCCTGCCCCAAAACACGTTCCAGCTGAGTCCTGACACAAGGACTTGAGAGGACATCATATCCTCAGGGATCCACCAGAAACACCACTTACAACAAAATCTCTGCCAAGAGCAAACTCTTCTCCACAGGCCACACTGTGTCCCCTCTGCACCTCCCTGTGCCCTCTGCCCTCTCCTGAAAGAACACGGGGAAATCCATCACTGAAGACAAGGGTTGAGTCTCACCAGGATCACAGTGAAGGATACACCTCCAAAACCCCAGAGGTTCATGGCCCTGGGAACGCCAATATCAAAAGAGAAGATGAATTAAAACCTGTAGTCCCCTGTGCTGGGCACTGGTGAGGTCACACCTCGAGTGCTGGGGGCAGGTTTGGACGCCTCACTGCAAGAAAGACGTGGAGGGGCTGGAGATCTCCAGGGAAGGGAACGGAGCTGGGGAAGGGGCTGCAGCAGCAGGAGCGGCTGAGGGAGCTGGGGGGGCTCAGCCTGGAGAAAAGGAGGCTCAGGGGGGACCTTGTGGCTCTGCAACTCCCTGACAGGAGCGGGGAGCCGGGGGGGGTCGGGCTCTGCTCCCAGGGAACAAGGGACAGGAGGAGAGGGAACGGCCTCCGGCTGGGCTCAGGTTGGATATTAGGGAAAATTTCCTCACTGAAAGAGTGGTCAGGCAGTGGCACGGGCTGCCCAGGGCAGGGGTGGAGTCCCCACCCCTGGAAGAGTTGGAAAAACGTGGACGTGACACTTTGTGATATGGATTGGTGGGTATGGGGGTCAGAGGTTGAACTCCATGATTTGGAGGTCTTTTCCAACCTTTATGATTCTCTGATTCTGTGACAACAAAAAGGTTTGGAAGTGCCGAGGAACAGCCTCTGTCAGGGCACGTGGCTGCAGCTCGTGGCTCCTCGTCAACCCTTCCCAACCCTTCCCAGTTCCCAGTAACAGCCAAAGCATCCCCACAGCCCATCCCACAGGGAAAACCTCCTGCTCCCTCCGACTTGTAAAACTCCAAGCCACCTTCATCTTTTGCTTGAAGCTTTCCAAAGAATAAATACGAAAGGAGAGAGGAGAGGCATGAGGCTGATGGAAAATTCCCCCGTTTGACAGATCTTGCTCTGCGCAGATCCATCTGGGCACGCACAGATGCAATGCTGGGCAGATTTGTTTGGTGAAAATCTGAACAGCTTTTCTGAGATGGAAAACACTGAGGGAAAGATGCAGCAAAAAAAAAAAAAAAATGCTGGGAAAAGTCAGTGCAATATGCAACTGAGTTAAAAAAAAAAAAAAGGCAGCTTTTTGGTGAGACACTCAAGTGGAAAATTACAGGAGGATTGTTCCAGAGGGAAAAAGCCACGTGTGGGATGGGACAAGGGTGCTTTGGCCATGCCAGAAGATCAGGGGCAAAACCAGAGGGGAGATTTGGTACAACTCTCAAAAAAAAAAAGAATCTTTGAGAAGAAACATGTTTGAAGACATCAGCACAGGGGGAGCTGGGTCACCTGCAGATGGACAGCATGGGAAAGGGGGTAGGAGATGGATTTACTGACAACAAAAGATGGAAGAGGAGATGGAGAACAAATGGCTGGCTCTAAATGCTGGGTGCAGCATAATTCTCCCTAAAAGCCCAACCAGCCAGAGATTTACACATTGCACCAGGTGAAAGAACTCAAAAATATTACTTTAAAACTCATAAAACCCCTAAACTCTTTAGACGTGTTTTTATTTCACATAAATAAAAGCCAGAAATTCTAATTAATCCTAATTAACCTGATTAGGATTATTGCAGTGCTAAGAATCATTTACTGGCACCACAAGCTTTTGTTCCCCTCTCTACAAAGAGAATTCCCTTTGTGCACCTGCTTTTAACACCACCGTGCTAGAGAGCACATCCAAATAGAATTCCATTATGGTCGGGAGAGATTTCATGCACTCAGAGAAATGCAATGAAAAAATACAGAATCATTCACATTATGTACTCTCTGCAGGGATATTTAAGGCTTTCCCCCTCCAAGTAAATCAGTTTTATGTAAGTAAAGTCCTTGAAAATATCAAATCGCAAGTCTTTGCTCACAGAACTTTGTTTCTTAAATTCTTTTAAGTCTGGGAAGGACTCAGAGGTCACAGGGAATCAGCATTTCCCACCTGGGGTCACTGTCGGAGCCTCACACAATATTGACCTCCCGTGCCTCAGTCTCCCCCTTTGCAACATGAGAACAGTGCTGGAAATCCTAATTCACTCTCACTGCTACCAAGTCTGAAGAGAAAGACAAGGGAGAAAATTACTTTCCCTGTTTGAGCTTGAATTTCCAGAGCCAGAGGATGCCACAGAGAAGGTGAGGCTTGAACCAGGAGCTGTTCTGACAAACACATCGAGGTGCAGCCAACAACAGAGCCCAGCTTTGTGCTCCTCCTGAGCGACAAACAGGAGACGAATTGTTTGTTTGAGAACTACTTGTTTAGTCTGAGAACTACTTTGCACCTGATTACCTTTGGGGGCCGTGCACAGGTTTTCTTTTCGTTTCTTATTTGTTAAACCCCAGCAGCCACAAACAGTGGCTGTCCACTGCGTTTTTGGTCTCTGTGGGCACCACGTGGCTCTGCCCCTTTGCCTTATAAACATAAGCTTGGTCTGTAAAGGTTTATTCATCAGACTCCACGGAAAATCATAAATCCTGGAATATCACACCCCTTCCATCTCCACCGAAATGAACCTGGGTGCTGGCCCAATGACACAGGCACACCGTGTTCCAGCCACAGGGCAGAAATCCAAGGAAGGACATGGATCATCTGCTTGGACACGGATCTGCTGCGGCCCAGCAGGTCCAGCACATCCCACCATCACCCACAGCCACCCCCTGCGTTTGTAAGTCACGACACAAACTGTGTTTGCGTTTCTTCCCTCTGGGTCTCAGCCACAAACACTCTTTAAGGAACAAGGATTTGCCAGCAGGTGGGAATGGCAGGTGGGTTTTTCAGGGAGGAGGCACGTGGGGAATAGCTGACTTGCTGATTTTCTAGGAAAGCACAGAAGGGTCATAGAATGGTTTGGGTGGGAAGGAACCTTAAAGCCCATCATCCATTCCCACCCCTGCCATGGGCAGGGACACCTTCCACTAGCCCAGGCTGCTCCAAGCCCCATCCAACCTGGCCTTGGACACTGCCAGGGATCCAGGGGCAGCCACAGCTTCTCTGGGAAACCTGTGCCAGGGCCTCCCCACCCTCACAGGGAAGGATTTCTCCCTAATATCCAACCAACACCAAAGCACAGCTTCTGTTCTTTCCAACTCCCAGCCCTGCATAAAACTCATCTTTTTCAGGCACTGATGTGACAAATAAACTTACTTCTCATTACAGATGTTCCAAGGGGCTGATGAAATCTCTTGCTTTGGGATACAAATATCATCAGCCCAAGGAATTGCTTTGCCTTTTGTACCTTTTGCAAGGCAAATGCAGCATTTTAGTATCTGCACATGGAATTGGGATCACAGAATATCCTGAGCTGGAAGGGACCCAAAAGGATCATCAAGTCCAACTCCAATTCCCCGCTGCCAAAGAGAAAGACCTGTGGAGTGGGTGACCAAGACACTCAAGCTGTAGCACAGTTTGGTACATTTAAAACTGATTTGCAGGATGGAACATAACATGCTTACTGAAATTGCTGCTGATACCAGGCTGGGACAGGCTGCAAGTACTTCAGAAGCCAGGATTAGGATTCAAAATGGTCTTGATAAATTGTAGAAATGGTCTGGAAAAAGAAAAAGAAAAAGACAATTCAGGAATGGAGGGTGAACAGTGGTAAGACAGGAATAACCAGTGACAGGGTCATGAGGGGAATAAATATCAGCTCACAACGGTTAATTATTTTTGGAAAAGCCCTCTAAGCTCATCAAGTCCAACAACCAACCCAGCGCCACCACCATGGTCACCACTAAACCATGTCCCCAGGTGCCACGTCCACATGGCTCTTGAACACCCCCAGGGATGGGAACTCATCGTCTGGACTAAAGAGCAAAGACATGAGGGAGGCACCATCATGGTCTTCAAACCCACGGAGAGGGCAACAATAGAGAGGAATAAACTGTCTTATGGACTTGTCAAGGGTAGCACAAGGTGTCATAGCCTTTAATTGCACCGAGGAACACAGGTTAGACACTGGGAAGTGTTTCCTGACTAAGGAAAGGAAAGCACTGAGAGAGAAAGTCAAGGGCAGCTGTGGATTCCTGAACATCTGGATCAGAGAATTCCAGGCACAGTCCACCAGGAAAAGGCATGGAGAGGTGGCTTTACCTTGAACTCTTAATTTTCTTTGTTTCCAAGGGTAAAATACACTTGGTAAACAAGCCAGTGACTGCCCAGATAAACTTATATAACCCAACTGTTAATTAATTAACCACATTATGACAGCTGAGGCCATGGCCCATCCACCACCTGGATGATCCAGGCAGGCCCAGGTAGGGGGAAGAAGTATTACTATATCAATATTGTGGAGAAGAAACAGAGACTTGAAGAGTCCAAGCCACATTCCAGTGTCGTACAGAAGGTCTGCACCAATGGGAGAGGAGCCCTGTCCAGTAGGGTAATCCCAAAATGACCCTTCTAATTAGAGAAAAACTAAAATACATTCAACACAGGTCTCACTCCAGTATCTTCAGGTGCCCTGCATGTGACAGCACACAACAGGATCTCAAAACAGGTTTATTTTTGCCCAAATGTGCCTTCCCACAGAGCATGCAAAATATTCATTTGCAGGTGAACGACTGCGCCATAAAAGCTCAGAGCACTAATTTCTCATCACCTGCCCAGAATCAAGATGGGGCTGCAGGGCAGGGCTCTGATGGCTCAGGAAGGAAGACAAATATTTTTAGCAATTTTCCTGGAGTGCAAAAATAGATTTATCACAAGCCACTCTCCCAGTCTGGCAGGCAGAGCAGAGGCTGCAACAACCCCTCACCTGGGCTGGTAAAGGGGGTCTCTGCTCTGGAGCCAGGCTGGGAGAGCTGGGGGGGTTCACCTGGAGAAGAGGAGGCTCCAGGGAGTCCTGAGAGCCCCTTGCAGGGCCTAAAGGGGCTCCAGGAGAGCTGGAGAGGGACTGGGGACAAAGGATGGAGGGACAGGACACAGGGAATGGCCTCCTACTGCCAGAGGGCAGGGAGAGATGGGATATTGGGAAGGAATTCCTGGCTGTGAGGGTGAGGAGGCCCTGGCACAGGTTGCCCAGAGAAGCTGTGGCTTCTCCATCCCTGGAAGTGTCCAAGGCCAGGTTGGAGCAACCTGGGCTAGTGGAAGGTGTCCCTGCCCATGGCAGGGGTTGGAACAAGATGATCTTGAAGTTTCCTTCCAATCCAACCCATTCCATGATTCCCTGATCATCAAGCCCTCACTGCCACCTGGCTGTGGATAATCTGGGAAAATTCAGATCAGGCATTAGAGATGCTTTCAACAGAAGTGAATTCCCATTTTAATAGGAAAAATAAAAGATAAATCAAGAGAACATTTCCCAAGCACACAGTGATGCTCCCAGTGAAAGAGGCCCTGGCTGTAGCACAGAATTACTGTTGCATCAGTCCTCTGCTGCTGAGGCTTCTCCAAGGCATCTCTAATCACAAAGAGCAGTGAGATTCCAATGGGAATAAACGCTGCCCATGCTGATGCATCAACATCCAAACAGATTTCCTTGGAACTGGCTCTGAGAAGCTGAAGCTCCAGCCTTTACCCCAATTAGGATCAGAATCATCCTATGAAGTAGCAAAGACTTCTACTGATAAGCTACATCACTCTTAACTGGGAGGCATCTGCTCCTTGTGGGTTTGGAACAAAGAATATCAGGTTAAAAGGGAAAAAAAATTAAAAAAGAGCAGTCCAGGCACTTGGGATGAAGTGAGTGTTCTCAGCCTCCCCAGCATGGCTGCAGAACTTCCACCTCCAGGCAGTGACCCTTTGAAAGCAGTTGAACACAAGTTAAAAATTCATATCCCAGCCACAGATATGAATTCCCAAAAATTCCTATCACCCCCTCTAAGCCAGAGGAGGATGACAGCCGCTGTGACCTTCTGAAGACACAGCAGGGAAGGGCCTTGCTGCCTCTCCTTCCTTGTTGAATAAAAGCCTGTAAAACCATTTAGATGAAAAATCTCTATTTTGAGTTCGAAAGAACTTTGTAAACCACACAAGCAGCCTCATGTGGAGATGTGACAGTCCCCTTCACAGCGACTCGGAGCAGGGCAGGAACGCGCTCACCAAGCTGAGGGTTTCATCCCATCTCCTCCCACTGCTGCTGCATCCCAAAGAGCCTCACGGGACAGGATCAGCCAAGTCCTGCTCTGCCCTGCCCTGGGGCGGCCTCACCTGCAGCACTGCGGGGACACAATGTAAGGAAGGTATTGAGCCATTGGAGAGCATCCAAAGGAGGGAACGAGGATGGGGAAAGGCCTTGATTTGAAGCCACGGGAGGACACTGAGGGCACTTGGTGTGTTCAGCTGGAGCAGAGCAGACTGAGGGGAGAGCTCACTGCAGTTCCAACTGCCTGGGCAGGGGCAGAGGAGGGGCAGGACTGAGCTCTGCTCTGGGGGGACCAGGGACAGCACCCAGGGAATGGCCTGGAGCTGTGTCAGGGCAGGGGCAGGTTGGATCTCAGGGAAAGGTTCTTCCCCCAGAGGGTGGTTGGGCACTGCCCAGGCTCCCCAGGGCAGTGGGCACAGCCCCAAGGCTGCCAGAGCTCCAGGAGGCTTTGGCTGATCCTCTGGGGCACATGGGGTGACTCTTGGGGCTGGGCCTGTGCAGGGCTGAGGGTTGGACTGGATGGGCCTTGGGGGTCCCTCCCAGCTCAGCAGATTCTGTGAAATAAATTAGCAGCTGAAACCAGCAGGGTCTTGACTGAGCAGCTGAGAACAGCTCCCAGTAGAGCTGTGGTTCTCAGGAGGTACCAGCACTGAGGAGCTGAGTTTCTGTAGTGGATATTCACCCACTCAGATGAAAAAAAAAATAAAAATCCCCCATTTCTGTGCTATTTCACCCTGCTGACAGGAAAGAGCTGGAAAGGGCCATTGCTTCTGAGCTTAATTGCATCCGATGCTTCTAAAGGTGAGGGAAAAGAGCACTTCATGAGCCAAAACCAGAAAAAAAAAGTGAATATATTACATTGCAGCAAGAGCAGCATCTTCAAAGCTTTGCTCCCCACACCCTCAAGTGTGAAATCAGAGATTTTTTTTTGTTTTTCTCAGTAATGCTTTTTGCTCATTTCCTGCCTGGCCTCTTAGTCTTAGAACAATGAATCAGGATTAATTAACATCATTGTCAAGATTAAGATCATGCCTAAGTAGGACTTTCTTGTCATCTTCCAGAGAATTAAAGCAAAGCCCAGGTACTGCCGGACTGACCACACTGCAGGGCTGGGCTGACTCTGCTCACCCACGGGGACCTGGTGCTTTTGGGTGAAACCAGCCCCAACTGAGCACAAATATCTTGTTCTGATGAAACTCTGACAGTCTCCCCAAGCTGGTTTTTATTTCCCATGCACCTCCAACAAACCCAGCACCATTTGTCTTCCAGGCAGGAAGCAAGGAGCCAGGCAGGAGCCTGAAGCTGTGGCGTGAGGTCAAGGAGATGCACTTTAAGCTGAAGATGCTGCAAGCCACAAACAAGTATGAAAAGGAAAGACAAGTCCAGCAGTCCCTGGTGCTCTGAAATCAGTGCTTAGCAGCTGAGAAGGAAGTTTATCTGGATTCTCTCCCCAGTATACACCTCTGACCTTATCAGGCTCCGTATTCTCGTAAGGTCAGTCACTGTCAAACTATGCTGTTAATCATAGTTTAAAAAATCACTGTTAAACTATGAATTTCCAGGCACCTTTTGTAAGAGGAGCAGAGCAGAAGGTCTTGTCTTTCTCATCTTCTGAGCATTTGCTCAGCAGGCTGCTGCAAGTGCAAGCCAAGTAAAAAAGTGGGATGAAAGGGTGGGATATAATTTCTTTAGTCCCCTCCCTGTAGGGGAGACAGAAGAAGCTGTGGCTGTCCCACCCCTGGAAGTGTCCAAGGCCAGGCTGGACAGGGCTTGGAGCAACCTGGGATAGTGGGAGGTGTCCCTGCCTGTCGCAGGGGGTGGAATGAGATGGTCTGTAAGGTCCCTTCCAACCCAAACCACTGTGTGATTCCCTGATGTGGCTCCTCCAGGCAGTTCCAACCTCTCCAGCCTGGCAGGGATCCCCCAAACCGGATCTGCTGCCCAGATGACGCAGCCAAGAGCGGCAGCATCACAACTCCGGTGATGTCTTGACTAGAAGACCCTCAGAAGATTTGCAGCCCCCTCTTCCCAAGCTCTGAATAACACATGACAAACATACAGTTCTCAAAAGGAATCTGCTCTGGAGCCTGACAGTGTCTGTGGCAGCTTCCGCTCATTCATCCTCACCACAGCCGCACCAACAGGGCACCAAGAACAACAGAAAAATTATTCATGTGGCCCATTTCTGGTGCCTGTTGGTTTTATTTTGCTCAAGAGCGGTATCTTAGCAGTTGTTCAAGATGACCTTTGCCTTCAGAAATCATTAAGTGGAGCAAAGAGAGTCACGGGCCCGGGGGAGTGTGAGGCACTTTAACTTTTTGACACTTCTGCAGAGTAGAAGTACTTGGCTGAACTAAAGGAAGTGGAGTGAGGCTGTGAACTGAGACTGAACCAGCAGCTCTTAAGTTTATGATGTAATGAGTTACAGAAAAGAGTGTTAAATAAAACCCAGAATGCCTCTGCAGAACATTGGCCACTGGCCTCCATCTCTGAGCAGAAAATGTCATATAGGCAGCGAGTTCAGCAAAAAATAAGGTGGTCAAACACCTGTACTAATGACTCATTAAGATAAAAATCTTTGCTTAATCTTCCCAGCAGTGAAAAATGAAAAATTTCACTTTCCAGCTTCCAAAATACAAATATCCAGGTTCTTCTCGAGAAGTCTCACCCCACCCTTTCCACTCCCCCGGCAGCAAGGGGAGAGGTGACACCTCCTGCCATGGTCTGTGCAGTGCCCCTGGGGTCCAAAGCAGAAACCAGGACCTTCTGGGGGTTTTAAGGCTTGATAAACACAAGATGATGATCTGTTGGAGCAAGTCCAGAGGAGAATATGGAGATGCTCCAGGGCTGGAGCCCCTCTGCTCTGGAGCCAGGCTGGGAGAGCTGAGGAGGTTCACCTGGAGAAGAGAAGGCTCCAGGGAGACCCAAGAGCCCCTTTCCAGTCCCTAAAGGGGCTCCAGGAGAGCTGGAGAGGGACTGGGGACAAGGGATGGAGGGACAGGACACAGGGAATGGCTTCCCACTGCCAGAGGGCAGGGAGAGATGGGATATTGGGAAGGAATTCCTGGCTGAGAGGGTGGGGAGGCCCTGGCACAGGTTGCCCAGAGCAGCTGTGGCTTCTCTATCCCTGGAAGTGTCCAAGGCCAGGTTGGAGCAACCTGGGCTAGTGGAAGGTGTCCCTGCCCATGGTAGGGGGTGGAATGAGATGATCTTTAAGGTCCCTCCCAACACAACCCATCCTGAGATTCTGTGCCAAAGCCACCCTACCACAGGCTGCTCTCTCTCTCCCCCAGCCTGGCCAGCAGCAGAACACCTCCCCATGGCATGTGCTGAAATGCCCCAATATTTTCATCTCACTGCTCCAGCAGCTCCCCCACATTGGCAATTTCTATCCCATTACCCACTTTCTCCAAGCCTCTGACCTGGAAACAACTCAAAAGTGTGACCCTGAGCACAGCACCCAAACTAATTCTAATTATTAAACTCCACTCGTGTCACACACTGCATTTGTACAGAATGCAGCTGGGTTGGGTTTTGGGGTTTTTTTTGCTTTATGAGAGAGAGGAAAAAAGCAGCAATTCTCCTGTGAGCACAGAGGTTCTGCTGCACTTTTGGTGGATGACACACCAGAGAACCACAACTGCACAGCCCAGAGGAGACAAAGGGCTGATGCGAACGGAAAACAAAGCAGCAAAAGGAAGTAATTCTGTAAAGGCAATTTACTTTGTTCTTTCAGGGGCTTTTTGGGGTATCTTCTTTCCATAGAAAGTTTCCACTACAGTTATTTAAATGAAACTTGTGTGTATTTTTGTCCCCAAACCTGTGAGGCTGCTCAGCAGGAGCTCTGCTGAAAATCAGTAAAACAACACAGAGTTGTGCCCAGGTCCGGATTCGTTGTCAGAAATGGAGTGAAAACACAAGGAACGGCCCAAAACAATCAGTAAGTTATGTTCTTAACCTAAAAGCTGCCAAGACCTCAAGATACCGTTTAGCAAAGCCACTGGAGATGTTTTAGGGGGGGACAAAACTATCTGCAAGCGTGTGAAAAGTGAGAGCCCAAAGGTACCTGCACAGGAACGGGGCAAAACAGGGAAAGGGAAGAGTGGGATGAGCATTGGGAAATCCCTCCAACAAGGCTCAGCCCATCAGCTCAAGGCTGGACCACTGGGTTGGAAACATACCTTTCCAGGATGCAGAGTTTCATGGAATCATCTCAATTTGGGGCTCCAGTGGACTCAGACACGGAGGAAAAAACAACACAGGAGCAGAGTCTGGGGCAGAGCTCCTAACCTGAGCTTCCAAGGGATTTGGGGATGTCTTTGCCATTCTCAGGGCACTTCCAGCCCTGAGATGGTGAATATCAAAGCAGCTCTTGCTGTGTGGAGTAATGCAGTGGCACAAACCCAACACAGACAAGCCCATTTCTTCAGAAGATTTACACTCCACCTCCAAAGGGGTTAAATAACGTGGCCAGCACGGGTTTCTTGTGGAAAAATGACTCACAGGAAGGATGGCAACAATGCATTGCTATAAAATATTCAACGTAATAGGTCTGCCCTGCACTGAAAGAATGAAAACCAAGGTAAGTGGACCTGTGTTTTTCTCCTGGTTCTCAAAGTCACTAATGGCCCTCTGGGTCTGGGAACAGATGTCAGAGCAAACTGCAGGTACCGCAATTTACTCGCTGCAAAGTCTTGCCTGGCATTTAATTAAAATTTGATTGTGGCCATTCCCATCAGCTCTTCCCACAGGCTGAAAAGTGGATCTTTCGGAGCAAAGGAGCCCAGTTCATCAATAAAACACTGGAGCTCTGCAGGAGGAAATGCCAGTGTGAGGGGGGAGCTTTGGGGATGGGATGCTGTTCCCGGCACTGCCACTGGTCTGAACCAGCCTGAGGGCCAGAGTGGGATGAGCCCAGGGTGGGGATTGGGTTTTTTTCTGCTTGGACTCATCAGGGTTCATCAGCATCATAAAATCACAGAATGGTTTGACTTCAAAGGGATCTTCAAGTTCATCTTCTCCCAACCCCCTGCCATGGGCAGGGACACCTTCCACTAGCCCAGGGTGCTCCTAGCCCTGTCCAACCTGGCCTTGGACACTTCCACGGATCCAGGGGCAGCCACAGCTTCTCTGGGCAACCTGTGCCAGGGCCTCCCCACCCTCATAGCCAAGAATTTCTCCCTAATATTCAATCTAAATCTGCTCTCTTCTATTTTAAAGCCATTTCGCCCTGTCCTGTCCCTCCATCCGTTGTCCCCAGTCCCTCTCCAGCTCTCTTGGAGCCCCTTTAGGCCCTGCAAGGGGCTCTCAGGTCTCCCCAGAGCCTTCTCTTCCCCATGCTGAACATCCCCACCCCTCTCAGCCTTTCCCTTTAGGAGCAGAGGACAGAACTGGACCCAACAGTTCACCTTCCAATTGGGGAGAACAACACTTTAACTACAGACAGTTCCTTATTAACCACTTCATTTCCCATGTCAGAGACCTTTCAGGAACAATCCCAAGCTGGTGTGGGAGGATCTGGCCACCTAACGGAGAATCCTTAAAGATTTGAGCTTTTTTTGCCCTGTGGCTGTTCTTGGTCCCAGGAGAGCAGTGGGAGGCACCAGGAGGCTGAAGGGACAGAGGTACCTGATGCTTTCGGGGGTGAAGAGGGACTGGGGCTGCTCAATACCACTCTGCTGCTCCCACCATGCCCAGATTCTACGGAGTTCCAGCTGAGGGCTTGATGGGAACACAAAATCATCTTTTCTCCCATCCCACACCTTTTTTCTTTGTGGCTTCTATCAAAGCCAGTAACTACAAGCACAAGAGTAGAAGACTCAGCACCTCTGGGGTTTGCACAGAATTTCACATATTCCAGAGGTTCTGGAAATGACCAGGTGTTCAGAGGTCCCATAAGTGGCTGTGAGGGAAGAAGAAAATCCCATGAGTGTCTCATGAGATCTCTCCTCATGGGTCACAGAGACAGTGGTCCTGAATCCATGAGCAAAACAACACAGCCAAGGAAGGAAACAGCCACATCCATGAAAACTGATGCTTGGCAGCACCAGATTATCCAAAACACCAGTGCCCTGCTGCCAGGCCATCCTTGAACCTTCAAGCAAAAAAGGGAAGAAAAGGCAAAAAACAAGACAAAACATCCTCAGCTTGATTCTGCTGTTAGGAAAACCACCTTCCTGCTCCCTGCAGGGACCTGCAGGAAGCCCTGTGTTAGAAGACCCAGGAAAAGCCGAGTTTTCCTGCCGAGCTACAAATGATATGAGATGCTAAGAGGAAAAATGGCAACTCCTCTCTGTCCACAGCCTGAGGAAAAAGAGGCTCATGCTCACACAGCTCCAGGGCCAGGGTGGATGAACAGCCTCCTCTGCCCTGCAGAGCACTGGGGGAAGCAGCTCTTTGGGCTGAAAGCTGAGGGGCTCTGAAGACCTGAAGGGGCAAAGGAGGTGTCAGCTTCTCTCTGGAGCCTCAGGGGTTAACCCAGGCACAGCACAGCTGCTCCCAACAAAGCTGCAAACCTCCCCCTCCAAAGGTGTCTGTCGATGCTTCACCTCCCCGGGCAGCTCCTCTGAAAGTCAGGGCAGACAGAGCGAGAATGATGGATGCAAAATTAAAAGCTCGATAAATAATTAATCGCTGAGGTCATCAGATTGTAGGAACGTGTCCATCTTGCTCTGCACTCTCCTGGTAGTCAGGGGAGTCTCTGTTTCAACGGCGGGAGAAGTGGTCCTGGAAGAACATCACTTCTGCCCACCCCTGCACTGGATGCCACAGAAATCAATAGCAATAAATCACTTGGTGAGTGCTGCGATGACTTCAGGAGTGTTAAGCAAACAGAGAGCCCCTAGAGAGCCCAAAACAAAGTGAGAGGCGAGCTGGAGTAACTTATTAAGGTAATTATTAAAATGCAAACCATCAAATATGTATAGCAGAGATAAAACCTCCTTTCCTCTTTCCTGTGTCGGCCTCTCCACAAATGCTGATGAAAAAGAGCCCTCTGAAGTACCACAAATAAAACACACAAATGAAAGCAAAGCCATCTCATGTAACCCTTTCTCTTCCTCCTGTCTACACTTTATCTCCTCCAAGTTTTCCCTGCCATAAAAGTCCCTGGATGTGGGACCAGGCAGGCAGTGTTTCCAACAAGAGCAATTTCTAGTAAGAGATGTTGACAGTGGGATTGTAAATAAGTGTTTAACAGCAATGAACATGCTCAGAATGAGAGAAGTTTATCCCACAGTCGAGGTGTTGCAGAGCTCACGGCGTCCTCCAGGCTCAGGGTGCTGAGCAGGGGGCACTGATGGGATCCAGGGTGGGAACTGTGCTCTGGCATGACCCTGCTGGAGCAGGAACTTTGGACCAGATGACCCCACTGTGGTCCCTTCCAGGCTGCCCCGCTGCGGGATCCTGTGCCAGGTCCTTGTGCTCCCACCAGCAGCAGTGGAACAATCCAGTCTCTGCACTGGGTATGACCAGCTCCCTGGCAAGGAATAATGACCCCTCAGTATGTGAAGCACAAACAACGGAGAAATATTAGGTTTATTTCTACATTCCAGGAGGAATTGGGGAAATCTAACAGCTCAAACTGTGGTTTAGTGAGGGTTAATAATGTTTGCACAAAACCACGTGCTCAGGACTTCTCTGCTGCGTGCTGCACCTACCATATTACTTTAAATAATTCCCTAGAAGTTTCTTCCCAATTTATGAACAGTGTCTTACTATATCCACGTAGGAACGTCATCATCCCAAATCCAGCCTCAGCCATGATGGAGCCACTTGATTCCACTGTAACAGAGCCATTTGTGGCCATGGACACCCATTACTGGATCTAATGAACCCCTATCACCATAAATCACATCCATCTCTAACTTCCCACATTACCCTACGACAGGGCCCAGACCATCCCCTCCATCTTCAAACCTTTTCCCTCTTCACAATAAAAGCTGGCTGATTTTATTATTGTTTTACCCCACCACACGAGACAGCACCAGAGTCCCAACACCAAAGCACCCCTTTCGCACTGCACTGGGGGCTCTTCTCTGCCACTTCACTTCAGCTGTTTCTCGCCTCCATCAGAAAGGCAGCCAGTAAAAACCTCCTGAAAACACTGTTCCCAATTAAAGTGAGCCCTTATGAAACCAGTATCACAGCCAATTGCTTAATATATTTCTCCCTAGAAGAACTTGCAGCGTTTCCTTGCAAGAACCCCCAAGCACAACAGTTTCCACAGTGATTACAGAAAAAGCAGCAGAGCCAGAAATAACACAGTTAAATGGAAAACATCCCCTGCACTCACTCTGTGACACCCCCATGGAGTGTGAGAGGGCTCACAGGCACTGGGGATGATCCCTCCCAGTGCCAGCCCCAGCCCAGAGCAGCCACCCCAGTGAAAACACAAATGGAGATGGAAACTGAGCCAAAATATCACTTCTTTAGTGGTGATGGCACATGGGCAGGTGCTGCCTACACACATGTCCTGAACAGGGAGACAACCCACGACCACATTCCACAGCACCTTTCCACAGTACAACATTCCAAATGTTTTACCCAGCAGAACGGCCACTCCAAGGGGTCCGTGATGCCTTGGGGAAGGAGATGTTAGTTCTGACACCTGGTGCAACAGCAGGGCGGAGAAGTGACGAGTGTTGGAGCTCCTCTAACCCCCCTCAGCACTCCCATTCCTCAGTTCTTTGGTGGCAAAGCTGCAGTTTCCATCCATGTGAATCCTGGGGTGTATTCCCAGGACACTGCAGTGCTCCCATTCCCTGCTCTGTGGGCATCTCCACCACTGCTGTGCCTGGGCTGGCACCTCTGACTTGGCACATTTAGTTACCAGAACCGAGAGGCAGCTCCCAGCAAACCCCTTTCCAAAGCTATTTCCTGCAACAAGTGCCCTCACCAGCTTCGAACTCTGTACTGCCTCTCAAGAAAAGAACAAAATCAGCTTGACAGGGGGTTTTTTAAACCCAACTTTTTGCCCCCCACAACCCTCACAAGCATCTTCTCCTTCTCAGCTCTCTGTCCCCATGGCCTTTCAGAGCCTTGTTTTGCCTGGAAAGAGCCCAACACACTTGTGCGTATGAAAAAGCACCACATTTATCACCTTGATTTGCATTTATTAAAGTACTTGACCAACCTCCTGCTCCCTTTGGAAGGTGCTGCTCTGATTTAGGATGGCAGAAAATGGGCTCAAAAAGAAAACATGTCCAAAACAACAATGTCCAGCTTAGATTTTTGGTGAGAGGTTTTGTGACACACCCACAACCAGAAGCCTCCCAGGCCAGGCCAGATACACCCCAGCTGCCAGAAAAGACTTACTTCCAGTCCAGAACAAATAGGATTGGGAGATTTCTGTTATTTATATTCACAAACTTCATTTCTGCTTTTACACCTGTTTATTTAAAAAAAAAAATAATTAACTGCACGTCTCATGTGTTGGGTACTATCTCCTGTCTTCTGATCAATTCCCAACTCTGAATAATGCAAATATGAAGCAAAGTGTTTTCTAAGTTTGCAGCAAATCCCCACAGGTGGATGACAGATTAAAACTGGAAGGCAGCAGAGCGTGTCCAGAGCAATGAATTACAGAGAATCAAAAAGCAGCCCCATTCCATGGAGACTCTGAGGCAACCAACACCTCAGCTGGGACTTTCCCTTAACTTCTTTAAAGCCCTAAAACCTGCATAATGCATAATAAAACCAACACTGCAGGGTTTCTTTTCTTCAGCGCAAGCACAGCCTTGGGGTTATGAAAAGCTCTCCAGTTTGGCAGAGACGGTTTTAGCCTTTCCCACTTCACCCTTCCCGAGTGCAAACGGCGCCATTCAAAGCAGCTTCGCAAAATCAGGAGGGTTTGGCCTTAATAAACACTCCAGAATTAAAAGGGATTAACCTTAGGAATGGTACAAACCACGGCAGTAAACTCATTAGACACTGAGTCATCATCGAGGATGCTCCAGATGTGCGATGTGAAGCTCCAGCCTGCGCTGTTCTGGGTCTACTCACACGGTGTGAAGAACATCTTAAGTGATTCTGGGATCTTTTTTCCACATTTCAGCAGGTTTCTGAGCTTGCTTCTGGGCCATCAGTGCTGGAAACCACAGCTGCCCCAGTCCAGAGTGCTCCTGAACCCTGACTGTGAATCTTGACCTTAGTCAGGCTGAGCCAGGCTGGGAGAGCTGGGGGGGTTCACCTGGAGAAGAGAAGGCTCCAGGGAGACCTGAGAGCCCCTTGCAGGGCCTAAAGGGGCTCCAGGAGGGCTGCAGAGGGACTGGGGACAAGGGATGGAGGGACAGCACACAGGGAATGGCTTCCCACTGCCAGAGGGCAGGGAGAGATGGGATATTGGGAAGGAATTGTTGGCTGTGAGGGTGGGGAGGCCCTGGCACAGGTTTCCCAGAGAAGCTGTGGCTGCCCTGGATCCCTGGAAGTGTCCAAGGCCAGGTTGGACGGGGCTTAGAGTAACCTGGGACAGTGGAAGGTGTCCCTGCCCATGGCAGGGAGTGGAATTGGACAAGCTTTAATTTCCCTTTAAACCCAAACCAGTCTGGGATCCTGTGATATGTATCACAGTTATTTGTAGTCATTCACTGTAACATGGAGCACTTAAAATACCATTTAAAACAGCATCAATTTATTCTTATTTAGTGTTTTTCACACTGGTGGAAAAAACTCCGCGGTATTTTACAAACTGCTGTGGAGGGAGTGTGGCAATGCCCCTGGGAGGGAGGGAGAATATTTTTAACCCCATTTTACAGAAGTGGGAACTGAGGCATGCACTTTTCCACAGAGGGATATTGGCCAGAAAGCCTTTTGAATTCTTGCAGGAGAACTTCCAGCAGGGATCCTCACTTCCAGAAGAAGCACACACTTATTCCAGACTACAGTGGCCACACTGTTGTGTCCCAGCCAATTTTCTCACGTAAACAGAGTGGTGAAATGGTGGGGAAGAGTGGTTTCTCTTCAGGTTTTGTTAATTTTAGCCTGAGAAAGTCATGAAGGAAATACCTAAGCACTATGGGCAAGTTTGTGGGAGGTAATTAAACACCCAGCTCAACTTCCCTTCCAGCTCAGACAAACTCCACATTTGCCATAGATATCTGTAACTCTATTTTTGCACTTGGTTCTAGCCTGACCTTCCACTGCTCCGTTTTGTTCCAAAGTCAAATCTCCAGACTGACGGCATCTCTCTTTTCAACGGAACCAAAACTTCATTTTCCTCTTTAAAACATTTTTAGTGGGTTCAGACACACACACACAAAAAAGCTTTGTCCTGCCCAGAAACCTCCCATTTCGGATGCAGTACTCCAGCTGGGATGCCAAGAGACCTCAAATTAGAGTCAAGAAATCCCTTTGCTATTTTTACTTGTACAAAGAACAAGCAGCTCTTCCAGGAGTCACTCCAGCAACACCCCCAGTGCTCTCGGACGGTGCATCTCCTTAAGGATCAGGAATTACCTCTCCACCTTCCTCACAGCTTAATTCCCCTTAAATCAAACCCTTCACATGTTCCTCTGATCCCAGGGTGGCCGCCCATGTCCCCAGAGGGGGGTTATCACATTTACACCCCTCTGGCAGGAAGGTGGCAACTACAAATCTCCAGCCTGTTATCAGATCACAGCTGACCCAGCCCAGCAGCTGCTTTTGCTCTCCAGGTGACAGGTGCCATCCCAGGGCTTTCCCAAAGCATCCATGTCACTCCATCCATGGGAACGCCAGGAAGCCTTTTTTATTTTTAATTTCTGTTCAACCTATTTTAGCCCCATCTTAAGTTTTTCTACAGCTTTAGTTTATAAAGCAATGGCTTGAATTTCTGTCACTTTTTAAATTTATAAATGATGAAAACATAAAACGATATATAAATGTAAAATTATGTAAACATAGAAAAATGTAAAAATATAATATATAAATAGAAATAAAATACATAAATATACATAAAATATAAAAATACAAATATATATCTATAAATTCTAAATAAAAATATGAAATATAAAATCATATAAAATATAGAAAGATAAATAAGATACATATGAATAAAAATACAGAAATACATCAATATAAAATATAAAAATGTAAACATATACATATAAATATATAAAAATATAAAATAAAAATAAATATATTAAATATAGATATAAAAATCAATAATAAAATAATGAAAAATAAGAAATATATAAATTTATTTAGTGAATCTCCCCAGAAGGGAACAAGCCCAAAAACCACTGAATAAAGGGCAGGAGGGAACACAGGAAACCCGTGGGCAGCTATTTAAAGAGTCAGCGATGCCTCATGGAAAACTCTGAAGCACATTCCTGTCAGTGACAAAGCCACTGCTTTGGCCCTGGGTCACTAACTCCTCCCTCGGGCTCCTCGTGCCCAGCAGGGAGTGGGGAGAGCCTTTCCATCAGACACCTTCCCTGGATATCTCCCAGCAGCAGAATCAGCCAAAAGTCCAGGGCCCAAAGCTAAGCCCAGTCCCAAATCCCTGGAAAGCTTCCAGAAGCTCTCAGGGTTTCACAGCCTGTTTTGGGAGCCCTGTCCCCCAAATAACACCCACCATTCCCCTTCGCCAGGCGCTTCTCCAGGTGGGTGTCAGTCCCACACTCCTCTAGTTGGCCTTTTATCCCAAGACCATTCCCTACCCCAAAAACATTCCCTGCCCTGGTCAGGCACACGACCAGCTCACAACACAACAGCCCTGAATCCCTTCAACACCCCTGGCTCCTGGTTCATTAGGATAACTACGAGAGATGGGACTAACAGGAGAATAATCACACACCCGAGGATGTAGGAGGCCAGTCCACAAACACCTGAGACTTAAACCTACTCATAATTCTTATGAAAAGGGACAATAGGTGGCTACAGAACAAATGGTTGTGTCTGGTTTGTACCTTGGGAATTGGAGAACACCTTTCATGAGAGACACCTAAGCCAGGCTGAAGCTGGGTTTCAATCTGGACACAGGACCGTGACAGTAAAGACTTCAGGCAACTACTACACTTAAAACCAAGTTTGCTGGGAAAAGGGCCAGGCTCAATTTTACTGGATCCTCCTGAGGTTTCCCCTCTGAGCTGCACCACCAAATGAGGGCTCAGCAAACCTCTTCCAGGTCTCGATGCACCTGAGAGCAACATTAGTGGAGAAACCGAAATCCTGGGTCTGAATTCAGCTGGATCTTGCCCATTTCTGACATAACTTTCCTTGCTGCCTAAAATCTGTAGGACTAATGGAGAAGCAGTGTGAAATAACAGAAAGCCCAAAGCCTCCCAGGGCTGCAAAGCCTGGATAACACTTTAACGAGCAGGAAACCCTCCAAAGTCCAAGGAAGGAACAGGGGAAGGGCTGGGTGAGTGGCGTGGAAAAGACAACTTAGGATCTAGAGACCGAGGAGCTGCTGAAACTGAAAATCCCATTAGCACAGAAAAGACCTTTATATCAATTTATAATAAAGTTTCCCCAAAGCTGAAGATGCTCTGCTCTGAATTTGTCCCACCTAAACACTTTGTGCCTACATGAGATGGAACATGGCTTCAAGGCAAGGAGAAACAAGTTGTCCTTGCTTACAGCAAGTCCATTTTGGGAAGGCAGGAAAACTTGATCTCATGTTTTCCCCCTCAGTTATCCCTGCTTAAAAGTTGCTGAGCGGTTCCCAGAAGGAAGGAAAGCGTCCCCGAACTGCAATTTTCCGTACAACTGGGAAAAGAAAAAAGTTACAAAAATACCATGTAGGTATTTAATGGGTTAGTTCCTGTTCCTCCGAGGGAAAAGGCTTCTCAGAAGGTTTCCACACAGTAAACACTGGGGGATGTCTCTGCCCATCTCCCTGAGCAGGGCTGGTCTCCTCACCTCATCCTGCTGCACGTGCAGCCCCTGCTCCTCACCTTCCCAAGAGAGCTCGGAAAAGTGGGCAGGGAACAAAAACCAGCACTGCAGGAGCTGCTCCCAGCCTGGTTTTCCCAGGAAGGAAGGCTTGGGCTTAGCTCAGGGCTTCGCAGAGAAAAGGAGACGTGGAGGACAGGGAAGATTTACGGCACATTTACTTTCACCAAATGTTTTCTGAAGGAGTGAATAACCCCCGGTCCCTTCACCACGGGTCCTGCCTCACACACAATGAGTCTTTTGATGCTCATTAGAAGGTTCACCTTATGCAGGCACGTAATTAGAGCTGGGCGGGATAAAAATCTCCCTTCTGATTGCTGCACCGTTCCAGGGACTCCCAGAGATCCCTAAGCCGGCCTGGGAAAGCCCATTTTGTGGAATTCAAGCCGTGGCACAGCGGGAGCACTAATCCCAACTGTCCTCCTGCAAGGTGGTCTGGCAGAGCCCGGGAGAGGGAGCACCAGTGAGAAATGGCTCTGGATTAATGAGGGCAAGGTGGGAGGGAAGAATTCAGCAAGTGTAACAGGCAGAGTGAAAACAGAATAAATATTTCCCTGCATCCCAAGCAGCCCTGCTTCCTGCAGATCCCAGCAGAGCCATAAAGATCTCCTAACAAGCAGCCTTTTTAAAGTCAGAGACAACGGTGTTGAATGTATATTTTAAATAAATTGCTTTCCTTTCCAGAGGGTAATTTTCTTTTTCCTAAGTTTGACCCCCCTTGCCAAGAAACCAAATGCTTTGAGGCTCTTTAGAGCCAGAAGGAGTCTGCTGAAACACTCTGCAGTCAACACGTGCAGCCAAACGTGGCCAGAAGTTGTGAGAGCAGAGCTCCTGCAAGCACAGAGTCAACAGGAACCTCAGGGAGCAGAGGACAGGGAGGAAATGAGGAAAGCCAGGATTCCTAATGCAGGAATTACTCAGGAAAAGCAGGAGCAGCCCGGGAAAGCCAGGGTTCCTAATGCAGGATAAGCCCGGGAAAGGCAGTGCTCCTAATGCAGGAATAACCCAGGAAAGGTTGTGTTCCTAATGCAGGAGCAGCCTGGGAAAGCCAGAGTTCCTAATGCAGGATAAGCCCAGGAAAGGCAGGGTTCCTCATGCAGGAGAAACTCAGGAAAGCCAGGGATCCTAATGCAGGATAAGCCCGGGAAAGGCAGGGTTCCTAATGCAGGATAAGCCCGGGAAAGGCAGGGTTCCTAATGCAGGATAAGCCCGGGAAAGGCAGGGTTCCTAATGCAGGATAAGCCCGGGAAAGGCAGGGTTCCTAGTGCAGGATAAGCCCAGGGAAACCAGGGTTCCTAGTGCAGGTCTAAGACGTGGCCATGCGACTGTTCCAGTGATGTGCAGCGAGGGAGTTCCCCGGAGCCCCTCATTAATGACGTACCACCCAATCCCCAGGATGGCCACGGTGATTTTCCCCTGGAATTCACTTCCCTGCTCTCTCCTGTTGCTGCTAAACCCCCACTGTGAGCGATGCCTCGGCCCCGCAGCTCGGGGGAGGTTTCTCAACAGTGTTTCTGTTGTTCTCTTCAGAATAAATATTATTTTCGAAATCCTCCCTCCAGGGACTCACCCCAGAGGGTCCCCCGAGGATCCCCCACATCGGACCCCGCTCACACAGCACGGGCTGAACACTGAGCTATTCTACTGCCCTGTATTTTCCAAGAGCAAACTCCAAACATTTCTGGGTTTGCTCACCCCCCCGTCTGCTCTGAACGTGCTTTTGCTCAGCCAGGAAAACCAAAGGAGCAGAGCCTGTGGTCCTGGCTCTCCTCTTTCTGCCTCTTGTGCACCTGGGGCAGCCTCTCAGCAGGGCAGGGGGGGAAGAAATCTTGTGAGGGTCCTTTGTTCTGATGCTAAAAGCACAGTAGAGAAGCTGCAGCAGGACATACAAACGTTCCTGAAATGGCTGAGGGCCAACAGGGAAAAGTCAGAAGTGCCCAGAGTGGGTTACGATGAAAATGGTCAGTCACAGTGAGAAAATCCCCTTCCTTTACACTCCAAGAGCTTCCCCAGGGCAGCAAAGGCTCCTCAGGCGTTTCTCAGGGGCTGCACCTCACCTGTGCTGTGCTGAAAGTGCCCCAGAGGACACAGCCCAGACCTGCTGCGAGCGGTCTGGTGGTAACACACTCATTAATTAATCAACTAGTAACTTCTGCAAGTTTTTTCTGTGATGAACAGTCCACGCAGGCCCTCTACAGATTTTGTTTTCCTTCCTTAACAAGGACTGCAGTGAATCCTTCACCGGTCCAAGAAGCCCCAGGGCAAGCCTGGGAGGCAAAGACTGTTTTCTCAGAAGCAAATCAGAACAGCGCATATCAAATTCCCCCCCACCTCCTGCAGCAGCATCTCTGCACCCGCCACCGAAGGAGACTTCCCTAGGGATGAAAGAATTCAGATTTCCATGACTCCTTCAGTTAGACCTGCTAAGAAGGGGAAGGCAGCAAGGGGATGAGGACAATGTGACACATTGCAAGGGGCTTTGGAGCCTTCTGACACCTGTCAGCCAAGTGAGAATCACAACATCCCACCCCCCAGGAATCCCACCTGTTCCTACTGAGGAAACACACTCTGATGGCAACGGGAACATTTTCGCACAAGAATCCAAGTGAAAAGTTCCTGAAGCACTGAGACTGTGAGAAAAACACGTGAGAACCCAACAAGCACAAACAGCTTCCTGGGGAATCACTGAGGCCAAATAAAGTTAAGAGGTGGGAGCTCCACAGAGGGGCCATCAGGACATCCACAAAAAAAACACCCAACAAAAAAACCTGGGTCCCTGTGCTGAAATGAATAATCTTTCAGCACCAAGGAAACTAAGAGCCTGTAAAGCTGCAGGTTATCCACGAGCAGCAGAGCAGGGTTTGGATTGTATTGCTCACACCATAAATCACCCTGTCAGCTGCCCCAGCCATTTCCACTGGCCAGAGTGGAACTGGGTAAAAGTGCCAGGCCCTCTCACAACATCTCACAGAGCCCAGGAGCGAGGAGAGGAAAAATAAAATCACGCCCCGCGCCTTTTTCCGGAAAAACAATCTCCACATTTGCATAGAGCAGTTCGGTGCCTTTCTGATCACACCTCTGGGTGCATCAAAAGCCTTATTAATTTCCATCGAGGAGGATTAAGAAGCTTAAATCGTTAGCACTCATTTACTCAGACTTAATGCATTTTTAAAGCTGCCTCATTTCATGCTGATGTGCAGGTGCTAATCAGCAGCGAGAAACACTTAAAAGGGAGAAAACTCCCAAAGGGTTAAGCCCAGGGACCGGCATCCAGCAGGTCCAACCTCCAGCAGAAGCCCAGCAGGTATTTTGGACTCTGGGTTGGGAACATCCAGCATCCTCCTTGGCGGGAGCTCCCGCAGGGGTTTCTCTGGCACAGCTTCTCGCTCGCATCACGTGTGTGGCCCGAGAACAACCCCTCGGCTCCCCACTCGCTTTCCTGTGCGAGTGATAAGGAGGAAATCCGTCCCAGACAGGCAGCCAGACAGCTCAGCCTGCAGCCAGCCGGCGTGCCCGGCTCCAGCACCTTCAGCAGAGGTGGCCGCCAATTACAGCGGAGTTCAGGCTGTGCCAGGGCAGCCCCGGGGCTGGCTGGCGGCGGCTCAAGAGCAACAACCCCTCGGTGTCACCCCGTAACTCCGGTTACTCACTGCAGTGACCTCACAGCGAGCCGTGCCCTTGTGCCACCGGGGCTCGGAGCTACGCCTCATCTGCTCTTCCCTCCCACTGCCCGCTGATACGGGAGGAAAATGAACATCTCGCTGTGTTTCCAGGCGCACACACACACACACACACACTCTCATACACACACAGCAGGGCCGGGGAGAAGCGCTCGGTGTTACCTGCACTCGCCCCCCGCGCGGCAGCCGCGGCTCTCCCATGGCTGTGCCGGCGCCAGGCTGGACCCCGCGGCTCCAGGGGGATCTTCTGCCGCGCTGCAATAGAAAAGGTTGGTTTAAAGCTCCTTATTTGGGCAGTGATGTCAAGGGAAGTCGCTCGGGCAGCGCCACCCCCTTTTTTCCATTCACTCCACATTGTTTCCTGTTGTCAAAGCAGCTGCTGGCTCTCGGGGCACGGCCGCGGGATCCTCCGGCCCCGGGATCCTCCCGCTGCGGGATCCTCCAGTCCCTGGGATCCTCCAGCCCCGGAGACCCTCCTACTGCGGGATCCTCTAGCCCGGGAATCCTCCAGCTGCGGGATCCTCCGATCCCAGGAATCCTCCAGCCCCAGGGGCTCCGGCTGCGGGATCCTCCGGTCCCAGGGATCCTCCAGCCCCGGGATCCTCCAGCCCAGGGGGCTCCAGCCTCGCGATCCTCCAGCCCGAGGAGGGATCTCGGGACCCTCCATCCCGGGATCCTCCATCCCGGGGCCTGCGCGGCCGCTCCCGGTCCCGGTGCCGGACACGGGAGCGGGTCCGAGCTGCCCCCCCGCACATCCCAGCGCTTCCCGTCGCACATCCCGCCATTCCCATCGCACATCCCGCCATTCCCATCCCCTCTTGCCTGCAGGACCGGGGGGAGGCAGCGCTGTCGGGCCGGCGCTGAGCGCGGCTCTCCCGCCGCCTCCCTCCCCTCTCCATCCCTCCCGCCGCCTTCCTCCCCCACATCCTCCTCCTCGTCCCCTCCCCATCTGTCCCCGCTCCCGGCGCTCCCCCCNCCCGGCGCTCCCCCCGCCCCCGGTGCTGCCCGCGGCAGCCGCCCCCGGCGGCGCGGGCCGGGGGGAGCCTTTCCGCTCCTTTCCGCTCCTTCCCGCTCCTCTCCCTCGCCTCCCTCCCTCCTCTCCCGGCAGTCCAGGGCAGGAGCCGGAGCCCGGCCCGGCCACCAGCGTTGCCCTCGGCATGGGAGCGGGAAGGGGGCACGGACACCCGTCGGGGGCGGCGGAAGCGCTCCCGGAGGGGCCCGGGAGCATCCCCAGGGATGCGGGGACGGGCAGGGACAGCCCGGGAGAGCCGAGAGAGCCAGGATAGCCCGGGACAGCCGGGACAGCCGGGACAGCCAGAATAGCCCGGGATAGCCGGGACAGACCGGGATAGCCCGTAACAGCCGGGACAGCTGGGATAGCCCGGACCCCCTCGGTTTCCAGCCGAGGGGAACTCTGAGCTCACGCCACATCCACCGCCCGATCAATCTCCTAAAACACACCCCAGGCTTTGATTTTTTTGTTGTTGTTGTCTTTTTTTGTTTGTTTGGTTGGTTGGTTTTTTGTTCTGGTTTGGGTTTTTTTTGAGAGGGTGGTTTGGGGGTTTTTTGGGGGGTGGAGGCTGGGGTTCTTTTTTTCTGGAGGGTGGAGGTTTGTTTTCTTTTGTTTTTCTTTTAAAGTTATCGCTTTATGCTTGGATAGTTACTGCTTTTTTCCTGGGATTCTTTGGCGTTCGTAGTGGACCCGCAAGAGAGCTTGAGAGGGACTTTGTGATAGGGTAAGAGGGGAATGGCTTTAAAGTAAAAGACAGTAGGTTTAGATTGGATATTAGGAAGAAATTCCTCCCTGTGAGGGTGGTGAGGCCCTGGCACAGGTTGCCCACAGAAGCTGTGGCCGCCCCTGGATCCCTGGAAGTGTCCAAGGCCAGGTTGGATGGGGCTTGGAGCAACCTGGGCTAGTGGAAGGTGTCCCTGCCCATGGCAGAGGGTGGAATGAGATGATCTTTAAGGTCCCTTGCAAGCCAAACCATTCTGGGATTCCATTATCAGTCCCATTACAAACGGGAAGCCCAAGCCTTTGCTCTAGAAGTGCTCCCTCACAGGGCTGCAGGCAGAGCAAAGGGATGGCAGGACAGATCCACAGAGTGTGTTCCCCTTCCACATTCTGATGGCAAAAGGGTTCCAGTGGTGTTTGTCCCAGCTCCCAGGTGGGACCCCAGCTCTGGGCAGCCCAAGCTGAGTCAGAGGACAAAGCCAGACAACCCTGGGTGTTCAGCCAGGCCGCTGGGAAGAACAGGCTGGGGGTTTTCGTAAGAAAGCAAAGAGCAGCTCTGCATCCCAGGCTGTGTTTACATTTAAAATATATCTGCTTGTTCAGCAAAATGTTTCTGTTCCTTCTGTGGTCGGTGGAAGTACCACTGCAGACAGGGTTTTACTGGCAAAAATGACAATTCTTGCCAAGATTGTTTTGCTCAGCGCATCAGTAAGTGCTTGATAACCGACTGCTGCTCTGTGGGGTCAAACATTCCGTGGTAAAAGCAGCTGTACCTCAAAGCTGGCACAGCCATTCCAGCAAACTGTACCTCAGCTCTCCTCTCTGATGCCACACAAACAAATCTCTCGTGGAAAAGGGAAACAAAACACACCCTCCAAACCACTGTTGCCAAGCCTGTGCTCCCATCTGACTCCAGTCTTCACAAAGCCAGGGATAAGCCATAAAAAGTCACCTAATGATGATGTGAAGTCTCTGTGGTGGAAATGACACTGGCAGACAAACAGTAAGTTTACAGGCTCTGCTTTTTGGAGTGAACATCCACAGAGCTGTCCCTTAGCTCAGAAACCAGCTCTTCAGGAGAAGTGGGACTTGGAAACCTGCTCTTGAAACACCAGCCTGGCCCCTCTCCAACCAGCCACAGAGAAACACCACATAAACTGCATCCCCAAAACACTTTTGGTGCAGAACCCAAGGAAATACCACATAACACACACTTTCTATGAGCACATGATTTCCTCAATAGCCCAGTTTCACACCCAATTTCAGCTTCTCTCGTTCCGGCCCGAAACGAGAATCAGAGCGTGAGGTAAAAGTGCCTCATGGTTTTATTTGTTTGACTTTGCTCCCCTGCTGCTCTGGGCTCCTCCCTCTCCCTCAGCCTGAGTCACTTTGGTGTCAGCAGGTGCAGTTGCTCAAGGTCTTTAAGGAATTCTACGGATGCAGGACACTGGATACGCCATCAGACCCTTGAGGACTCTCAACGTGCAGAGTGGCCTCTACCCTCCCAAATCTCACTTGATAAACATTGGAATTGGGCGTGTTTCCTCCTCCAGTGAACTTTCCCATCGGGATGGCTGAAGTCACAGAGCTGTTCCTGTCCCATCTGGAGCTCTGCGCTGGCCAGCTCTGCTCAGACAAGAGCAAACAGCCTCAAGTTGCACCAGGGGAGGTTTAGGTTGGATATTAGGGAAAATTTCTTCATTGAAAGAGCGCTCAAGCATTGGAACAGGCTGTCCAGGGCAGTGGTGGAGTCACCATCCCTAAAAGTGTTCACAAAACCATGTGGATGTGGTGCCCAGGGACATGGGTTAGGGTAGTGCTGGGCTGGTGTTTGGATATGATCTTCTTAGAGCAATTTTCTGACCTCAGTGATTCTGTGATGGGCCAAGACCAGTAAAAAAACCCCAGGTTTGTCACTTCAAGGCCAGCAAACACAACCCAGGCTGAGCAGGGGGATAGAAGGGACTGGATATGGCAAGGAACCCACTTCCATCATCTGACTGGACTTGAGTATTTGGACAGACGTGTAATAAATGAAATATAGATTCCAGGAGCATGGAGAAAATCAAAAGGACCCCGAATCAGAAGCAAAAGCAGCCACCAGAGAAGTGTCTCCTTTTCTCCACGTCACAGTGGGGAACAGTTGGTTACACCTCAGTTGTTGTGTAAGTGCCTCAGATTCCAGCACAGCCTCTCCATGGTGGTGATTTTAGGAGGCCAGACAGGCAGATCAGATCATCTCCTCCTGACACATCCATGATCTTCCTTCCTTTTTCTTGCAGATGGGGGTGAGCTGAGAACTGGCTGTGAGAAGCATTTGTTAAAATATCACCCTCCCATCCGAAAGGGACAGGGCAGGGGGGGCCTGTGAGAGGCTTCAGCACCTCTGCTGTGCTAAACTCCCTATCCTTGGATGGCACAGTCCCAGGGATCCATGAGAATCATAGAAACATGGAATGTTTGGGTTGGAAGTGACCTCAAAAATCATTTCATTCCACCCCCTGCCCTGGGCAGGGACACCTCCCACTAGCCCAGGTTGCTCCAAGCCCCGTCCAACCTGGCCTTGGACACTTCCAGGGATCCAGGGGCAGCCACAGCTTCTCTGGGAAACCTGTGCCAGGGCCTCCCCACCCTCACACAGAACAATTCCTTCCCAATATCTCATCTATCCCTGCCCTCTGGCAGTGGGAAGCCATTCCCTGTGTCCTGTCCCTCCATCCCTTGTCCCCAGTCCCTCTGCAGCTCTCCTGGAGCCCCTTTAGGCCCTGCAAAGGGGCTCTCAGGTCTCCCTGGATCCTTCTCTTCTCCAGGTGAACCCCCCCAGCTCTCCCAGCCTTTCAATTCACAACACCAGTTTTAAGTCCCCAGACAGTTTCCCCAGATGGGAGGATTTCACATTGAAGGTGAAGTACCTTGTTGATGGTTGCACAGGAAATCAGTGGGAGAACTGATATGAAAATTCCCAATTCCCACCCTGGAGGAAAGGGGTCCTTTGGTGGGAATCTCCTTTCGCAAGGGTTACTCAGAGAGCAGCTCTGCTGGTCCTGCCTGTGCTTCCAGGCTCTGTTAGTGCACGTTAGCAGCAGGGAGGAGAGGGACGAGCTCAGGGACCAGCTGGAATTGTGCAGAGCACTGGAGGGGGCTCGGAGGAGGTTCATGGCGCTGGGATGGTGGAAAAAAAAGAACAGAGCTCAAAGT
>VZRE01001674.1:394686-449133 GCA_013396775.1 Cephalopterus ornatus
GGAGTGGTGAAAAAAAAAAAAAGAGCACAAAGAGAAAAAAAAAAAAAAAAGAGTTGAGGACGGTTTCACAGGGACCTTTTCAGGCACTGGGGAATTTTTGCACACCGTGGGCCACACTGAGGTGAAGGGGAAAGTGAAGAGCAGTCATAACACTGAGGGGACGAAAAGGGTCTGACCTCAGTGAGGAGTGAGATGTTTTTTAACCACCCTCCACCTCAGGACGGTCCCTTTCCTGCCTAAATGCTGGTTTCTAACAAAGGATTTCCACAAAACAGCCCAGCATGGCCTGACTGTAACCCCGTGTTTTCCTGCCCCTGCAGTGGGAAGAAGAGTCTCTGGGGAACCTGGTCCTTCATTTTCCAATTTAAGTAAAACCACATTCTTGTGCCTGAGAGGAGCCACCACCACGCAGAAAACACCTTTGTGTGGACTGCCCTGAATGGCCATTTGTGCTGTCTGAGGAAAAAATACCTACAAACACCTTGCTGGGTGTTGGAGCACAGAGCCCAAGCTCCACAGCTGGGGAGGGGGGTGGGGGCGTGGGGTGATCCCTCCTCCCCTTCCTTATTTTCTCCAAGTTACAGGGATGTGCCAGGGACCTGAGAGCACCTCTCAGACACAACCCCCCTGACACAACAATGACTTTTTCTCCAAGTTAGCGGGAGACCATCAGGGAACAAGAACTGGGTGTCTTGACCTTCCTTTCCAAGATTCCCCAGCCTGCACTTTGGTCCTTGGCAGGGACAGGGGCAATGACAGATCCACAAGAGCAACAAGATGCTCCTCCTGCAACACCAGCGAGTGGAGGTGGCTGCACTGGTGACACAAATGGAATATAGGAGGATATGATGACTATTTTTTATTTTAAAGCCCCTCTGCCCAAGAATGAGCCTCACGCTCCCGACTGAAGAGGGAAAAGGGAATTATGGTTCACAAATCATCCTTGCCCTGGGGAAATCTGGAGCAGCAGGAACCTGTGAATCCACCATATTTCAGATATATTTAACAACCTTTTGCAACCTGAACTGTACATCTCTCAAAGTGAAATGAGATCTTCAGAAGTTTCAGGTGCAGTCATTGCCACCTAAGCTCCCCCTGCTTATGGAAATCCCAGCAGGCACCTTTCCCAAGGTATCTTTACTTGGAATAGTGTGGTCCCAGAAGCCCTTTTCACTCATCACATCAGCAATAATAATAATTATCTAATTAATAGCACCTCTAATTAAGGGCAGTGCCCATTTGGCTGCCTAGGACCCTCCATCCCCCAGCTGTGCTCAGCTCCCCTTGATCCTGGACCTCAGGCATCCCAGACATCTCCCTTTCCACATCTGCAAAATGGGAACACCAGCATTCCTTAATTCCAAGGGTCCCTGTGCTCCTTCAGCACTTCAAAAGCGTGCAGGAAAATCTTCAATTATCCAAAAAATCCCCGCAAAGTTTCATTATTATTCCAACACTTCCATTAAAGACACATGTCCTGGGAAGTAGCAGGCAGGAGGAATCATTATGCTAATTTTAGACGGAGCATCTGCTCAACGTTAAATCCGAAACTTTGTCTCGGAGAAATCATTTCAATTATTTTTTTTTTTCCCCTCGCAGAATTGACATTTGTCAAACAATATGTTGCGAACGGAACTCGCAGCCAAGTCTGAGTAATCCGAGCTCACGGATCCCGGTGAGCAGCGCCCGGCGCGGGGAGAGAGAGGGAAGGAAGCAAGGGAGGGAGCTGCTGCTTTTTGGCACGGCAGGAATTACGGAGCAGAGTGGCCAGGCTGCCGTGCTTCCTGCTCCCAGCTGGCCCTGCCAGCCGCTGCCCCTGGCACAGCCCCGCAGGGTTGCCCAGCCTGGCAGCTCCCTGCCTCCCTGCTCAGCATCTCCCGGGAGGGGCTCAGCTGGAAACCTGGGACCTCACCTAGAGACCGGAGTGGTGCTTATTCCCCGCTGGAATCAGCCACAGACAGGATTTTGAACACCTTTTAACCCTATTTTTATGGGTTTTGCACAAGCACCTGAGCAGGCTCCCACTCCTGACCCAGCTGGTGAAATCCCAGGGGTCAGGAGAGTCCTGTTTGCACTGGGAGAAGGGGCACAGACATCTTCCAGCTTGTGTCTTTCCTTTCCTTTTTCCTTTCCTTTTTCCTTTCCTTTTCCCTTTTTCTTTTTCCCTTTTCCCTTCTTTTCCCTTCTTTTCCCTTCTTTTCCCTTCTTTTCCCTTCTTTTCCCTTGCCTTGCCTTGCCTTGCCTTGCCTTGCCTTCCCTTCCCTTCCCTACCTTTTCATTCCCTTTTAATTTTAGAATCATTTCCAGCATCCCTGGGGATCCAGAGGCAGCTTCCAAGGGTTTTGTGAGTTGTAACTAAGAAAATCAAACACAGCACCTGGAAGCTTCCATTTCCTATGGAAATGACTGTACCCCCTATAAAAAATGCAGGATTTAGACATAAAAAAAAGAAGCTTGGAAACCACTGACATTGACCCAAACAGGGTGAACACCCCCAAAATCACATCAACACTCCTGGAACAAGGAATTACAAAGCAGGTTCCCATCCAGTAGGGTGGGAATCTACACAGAGTGAACATTAATTTAAAATTAAATAAGCATTTTACCATATATTTCAAATTACATGGACACACAGGTGTCAGCTCCTCTCAAAAACAGTACAAAAATAAAATTGCATTTTGCTTTTAGGAAGTTCAAGGGTCCCAAATTGGCCTCGTGGTGTCTCCTGGATCAGGGGGTTTGATCCTACCTGGGAGAGCTCCCAAGTCCCTCTGGAAATTGCTCATCTCAAACATCCTAAATGTTTGTTCCTAAAAGCAGCCACTGATCCCTGAGCCATCTCCTGTTTGCCAGTACCATATGTGTGTGTGTGTATATATATACATATATATATATATAAATTCCGCAAGTATTTGTCAGCCTTTAAGCCAAAAGATGCCATAGAAATAGCCACCAAAATTCAGCTGTTCTGCCCAAAACCTGTTTCTCCTTAATTTTGACCCTGACAACACTTTTCAAGTAATCCCAGTAATTCCTGACTGTGAAATTACCAACTGTCCCATGCAAATATTCATTTTCCCTTAAAAAATGGCACAAATATGCCTTAAATATGGCAAAGGATCCCCTCACCATGAGGTCCCAAGTGGGGACAAACACTGCCCAGGATCCCTGAGGCCTCCAGGAGACAGGGAATAAAATCCATGTGCATCCAACCAGCAGGGAGATGGAGCTTCCCAGCAGCAAGCAGGAAACCAAGCCAAAAAAAGGTGATGGAGCCCCCATCCCTGGAGGTGGCCAAGGAAGGGCTGGGCATGGCCCTCGGTGCCCTGGGCTCGGGGACAAGCTGGTGTTTGCTCCAAGGTTGGGCTCAATGACCTTGGAGGTCTTTTCCAACCCTAATGATTCTGGGATTCTAAAGGAAATTGGTAACTAACAAAAGCATAAATATATATGTGAGGTATGTAATATAAAATATAAATAAAATACTCGAAGGGTGGGGGGTGGTAATAGAGAAATAAACCTCACGCACCCTGGAGGAAGACTCTGTGTGAGGAAAGCACAAGGTTTGACCCCACCAGTCAATCCCTTCACTCCCAGCTTACTCCAGTGCAACCCAGACATGAGTGACACCCCAAATCTGGGGCTCCATCCTCCTGCACCACGTGTCCTATCGCTTGGTCACACCAAACCAGCAGCCCCCAGCAGCAGAGAGTGGTCCAGCCAGGCAGCCTGATCCTGGGTGTCCGTGGATTAGGGGTGTCCATGGATCAGGGGTGTCCAGGGATCAGGAGTGTCCATGGATCAGGGGTGTCCATAGGTCAGGGGTGTCCATGGATTAGGGGTGTCCAGGGATTAGGGCTGTCCATAGGTCAGGGGTGTCCATAGGTCAGAGGTGTCCATGGATCAGGGGTGTCCAGGGATCAGGGGTGTCCATAGGTCAGGGGTGTCCATAGGTCAGAGGTGTCCATGGATCAGGGGTGTCCAGGGATCAGGAGTGTCCATGGATCAGGAATGTCCATAGCTCAGGGGTGTCCATAGGCCAGGGGTGTCCATGGATGAGGGCTGTCCATAGATCAGGAGTGTCCATAGCTCAGAGGTGTCCATAGGTCAGGGGTGTCCATAGGTCAGGGGTGTCCATGGATCAGGAGTGTCCAGGGATCAGGAATGTTCATAGCTCAGGGGTGTCCATAGGTCAGGGGTGTCCATAGGTCAGGGGTGTCCATAGGTCAGGGGTGTCCATAGGTCAGGGGTGTCCATAGGTCAGGGGTGTCCATAGGTCAGGGGTGTCCATAGGTCAGGGGTGTCCATAGGTCAGGGGTGTCCATAGGTCAGGGGTGTCCATAGGTCAGGGGTGTCCATAGGTCAGGGGTGTCCATAGGTCAGGGGTGTCCATAGGTCAGGGGTGTCCATGGATCAGGAGTGTCCATAGGTCAGAGGTGTCCATGGATCAGAGGTGTCCATAGGCCAGGGGTGTCCATGGATTAGGGCTGTCCATAGATCAGGGGTGTCTACAGATCAGGGGTATCCATGGATCAGGGATGTCCACAGTCAGGGATATCCATAGATCAGGGGTGTAGATGGATCAGAGGTGTTCATGGATCAGGGGTGTCCATAGGTCAGGGATGTCCATGGGTAAGGGATGTCCATGGATCAGAAGTGTCCATAGGTCAGGGGTGTCCATGGATAAGGGATTGTCCATGGATCAGGGGTGTGCATAGGTCAGGGGTGTCCATAGGTCATGGATGTCCACAGATAAGGGGTGTCCATGGATCAGGGATTTCTATGGATCAGGGATGTCCACAGCTGTTGGGAAGAGCAGTGTGGTCCATCCCTGAGCCAGCACAGGGAATGTGGTGCCACACAGGCTGTTGGACCCCACATGAACACACCTGGGCCAGGTGAGCCGGAGGATGTGGGATCCATTCTCAGGGAGCACAGCAGGCTCTGAGTTCTGGGATGAGCTCCAGGTTTTAAATCACACATCCCCAACCACCAACACTTGGATGTGGACACTCCAGTGGCAGGGTGTGCAGCTGGGTGTGCCTCAGGAGATCCCCAGGAGCTGCACGTCAGTGGTGACCACCAGGATTAACCCAAGTGCTGCCACCACTTGGATTTAGAGGACACCAAGAGGAGGGGCCTTGATTTGAAGCCGTGGGAGGACACTGAGGGCACTTGGTGTGTTCAGCTGGAGCAGAGGAGACTGAGGGGAGAGCTCACTGCAGTTCCAACTGCCTGGGCAGGGGCAGAGGAGGGGCAGGACTGAGCTCTGCTCTGGGGGAGCAGGGACAGCACCCAGGGAATGGCCTGGAGCTGTGTCAGGGCAGGGGCAGGTTGGATCTCAGGACAAGGTTCTTCCCCCAGAGGGTGGTTGGGCACTGCCCAGGCTCCCCAGGGCAGTGGGCACAGCCCCAAGGCTGCCAGAGCTCCAGGAGGCTTTGGCTGATCCTCTGGGGCACATGGGGTGACTCTTGGGGCTGGGCCTGTGCAGGGCTGAGGGTTGGACTGGATGGGCCTTGGGGGTCCCTTCCAGCTCAGCACATTCTGGGATTCTGTGCAAACCCCAAGCAAAGCTCCCAGCCCTCCAGGGCAGTGAATCCACAGCCCCCCCGGAGCAGAGGCAGAGCAGGAGGTGGCAGCTGTGGGCAGTGTGGCCTGCTGGGACCTTTGGCACTGGCTCTCACTGCTCTTGTCACACTCAGCTCTCAGGTTTCCCTGCCCAAAGTCCCTCCCTGGCACAGCAGCAGAGGGGGAATTCTGGGAATAGCCCCACCATTCTGGGGTTTGTTCATTTGCTCCAGATGAACTGACAGGTTGCGTTCCTGTTTTTAAACATTCCCCCGGGGGCCACCCAGACTGTTGGACGCAGACTCCTTCAGTGCCATTGGGGTGGACACAAAAACACGGGAAAGTTTTCCCAACAATTTGCCCATTCATTTTCATTGGAGTAATTGTGAGGTTGAGTTTGACCCCAGATTCTTGGGGATGTTTAAATAGGACAGTTTATGCTGCACATGGCCATGGAAGAAGTATATGAATAACATGAGAAAAACACACAGGAAGAAGTAAAATAATGAATAACAAGAGAAAAACTGAATAAATCATCCTTGTTACCAGATTAAGCCCAAAGTGCAGTTTGAAATGGGGCTGGATCATGAGATGGATCAGTACAAGGCCTGGATGGGGCTGGGAAATGCCAGTTCTTACTTTTTCTAGGGACAAAACACTCCTGTACCCCCTAAAACAGCCTCTCTGCTTGGACCTAGGGATAAACACACAGCTTTTAATACAGTTCTCCCAAATCCATTAAATTGAGCAGCAATTAGAAACCCCTCAGTCTCTTAAGACAGCGATATCAGCAGTGCCTGTTTGGACTGGAATCCACAAATCCTCCAGTTCTGTTAAGCCAGGTAATAACACACCAGTGAATTTCCTTGGAAGAATTATTTCCCGTGATGAGAGCTCGACCAGAAGCTTCTGCTGCTCTTTGCATTAATTACATCAAATTCCCTCCCTTCTGCTTCTCACTTGCAGCATTTGGCCAGCTCAGATTGTCAGAATTAGCCACAGAAAACCAAAATAGTTGTATTAGTGGACCGTGTCCCTTCACCAAACGTCCTCAGGAGTTTTGCATTAGTGGCCAAACCCACCAGGACCTGGGGGGGGGACATGAAGGGCTGGTTTTGGCCACTAAGAGCAGCATCTTTTGATGGAAGCTCAAGGGAGCAGCCTAAACACACCATAAAAGGCAGGAGGGGGAACATTATTCAGCCAACAACCATAATTTTATAGTTAAGAGTCATCTGAGAGGGTTTTTCTTTTTCATTTATAAAGCAAGGATTTCAGGTCTTTGATGTATAAGAAAATGCACTCAGCACAGCTTCTCCAAAATTGCAGCATTTGTTCTGTAAGGGCAGAAATATGCAGTCGCTGAATAATAATGTCAGAAGTGGTGCAAAGCTGGTTCCTGCAGCAAGTTTGTCTCTGTCCTAAGCAACCTCCCAGCAGAGTAATGGCTTTGAAATCCTCTGTGCAAAGGTAAAATTTGATAAAGTCTTAAACTACACCGGGAAAAATAGAATTAAGGAAAATTGTGAAGACTGCTGTACCCAACCAATGTGGTCTCCTACACTGCACTGGTGCCTCATGGACCATCTCTGAAGCAGAGTTAGGAGCAAGAATTAACAGTCTCTTAGAATCATGGAATGGTTTGAGTTGGAAGGGACCTTAAAGCTCATCCAGTTCCACCCCTGCCATGGGCAGGGACACCTTCCCCTATCCCAGGTTGCTCCAAGCCCCGTCCAACCTGGCCTTGGACACTTCCAGGGATCCAGGGGCAGCCACAGCTTCTCTGGGCAACCTGTGCCAGGGCCTCCCCACCCTCACAGGGAAGAATTTCTTCCTAATATCCCATCTAAACCTACTCTCTTTCCATTTAGACCTATTCCCCCTTATCCTGTCACTCCAGGCTCCTGGAAATAGTCTCTCCCCATCTTTCCTGTAAGTTCCTTCCAGGTCCTGGAAGGCCACAGTGAGGTCACCCCAGGGTGAACAATCCCAGCTCTCCCAGCAGGGCTGCTCCATCCCTCTGATCATCCTGGTGCCCCCCTGGGCTCGCTCCAACAGCTCCATGTCCTCGGGAGGTTGGACCCCAGGGCTGGAGGCAGCTCTGCAGGTGGGGTCTCACCTGAGGGGGCAGAGGGCCAGAATCCCCCCCTCCCCTACTGCCCTGCCGAGGAAATGTCCTCAGGTTGTGCCAGGGGAGGTTTATATTAGATATTAGGAAAAATTTCTCCATGGAGAGGGTTGTCAAGCATCGGCCCAGGCTGCCCAGGGAGCTGCTGGAGTCACCATCCCCGCAAGGGTTCGAAACAAGTGGAGATGTGGCACATGGTTTAGAGGTGAGCGTGGTTGGTGGTCGAACTGGATGATCTTAGAGGGCTTTTCCAACCTTAAGGATTCTGGGATTCTCTTTGCTGTGGCCTTGAACTCCCTCGGGGCTGAAGTGACAGGAAGAGCAGAGTGTGGCAGCAGTTCCCAGCGCTCACTTGCCTGTCGAAAACTTTGTGGCTCCTTGGTAGTTTGAACACCCCAAACCCCCCAGCAGCTCCTCCTTGTCTGGCATCTCCTCCTGCTCCTCCAAAGCACAAAGGAAGCCTTTGAAATCTAAAGCAGAAGGGACTGAGGGGGTTTAACCCTGCACACCTTTCCCCAATCTGCTGTTCTTGGCAGCACAAGCTGCTAAGCTATTGCTAATAAAAATATATTAATGCCTGTCCTCTGCACTTGCTTCCTGCCTGGAATTTCTCTCACCCAACTTCGGGTTTCTACAAAGCAAATACCTTCACGCCTCCTTTTATGGAGGAAGTCCTAGAGTTGATTCACTTGGTTGCAAGATACACATCTAAAGTAGGTGAATCATGTCCTGGAACATTTTTTTTCCCCTCTGCTGACTGCAAAGGGAGAGTGGATGAATTCTCAGCTGGAGAGAGATGAGAGGAGTCCCAACCCTGCTCTCACACTGCCCCGAAACTCTAGTCCCGTGCTCTTAACAGGATGTGTGGAGGTGAGGGCATGAGGGTGCATTATTTTACACCTCATCACACCACCAGAAATGTCACCTGAGCACCCTCACTGTGGTTATTTATGTTATTCATACCTTTGGTGCATCATTCACTAGTGAATATCATACTAAAATAAACCCCAAATATCTTAAACAAGGACATTCGTCAAAAAGACCCTTCCAAATGCAATGTGGTAACTTAGAAAATGAGGGAATTAAGACTTCAGGTCACATGGAAAAATAAATTCAAACAAGCACATGTGAAATGAAGGTATCAAGGACCCCCTCACACCCTAAGCAATCACTGCAGCAAATCTCAAAATCATAGGAAATCTTAAATCACCCCTGCAGAATTTGTGGATCCAGAAGCTGAGCTGCCATTCCTGGTCAGACCAAGGTCTGTTCTCCAGAGGTGACCAGAAGGCTCTGCCATCCAACTGCACCCAAGAAGACCCAGAAAGGGAGGAGAAGGACAGGCCTTTTCCACTGGTTGGTTGAACTTCATCAGTGTCCTGATGAAGACCCAAAAATAAGTTTGCACAAAGACAGAAAACTAGCTACAAAGTGCTTGGGACACTTGGAAGTCTTTGTGCAACCAGGAATGAGCTGACATGGCCAAGCAGCCAAGACCTACAACCTAATTGGGGCTAGAGGTGAAGACAAGCTCCACTGAACCCCTCTGAGCTGTGTAGGAGCTCCTCCGAGGGGGATCTGACCCCTCTGGGAATGGCTGCTCCTCCCAGCACAGCACCAGGGACTGGGCAGCACCATTCTAGTTTAGACAAGAGTTGGCTGAAGTCCTTCCAGACTTAAGCTGGACAATTGTAATGCAAACAGTCCACAAGGAAGATCCCAGCTCTCTTAATGCAACTGTTTATTGGGGGTTTTAGTCTGGCTATCCTGTAAAAAACACAACCTTGCATCTTGTTAGGGGCTAAAGGAGTTTTCACAACCACCAGCAGAGCCCCTGAGAAACTTATTTTCCATGAGAAGTTATTTTTCTCTGATGTTAATTTTTTTCCTGCCGTCCTATTTCTCTCTCCTGCATTCAGGGTCACAGAAGCAGCTGAAAGAATGTGATGAATTTGCCACAGAGATGGTGTGGGGGATTTATTCCTGAAAAATACAATGCGGCGGCAGTCGAGGAAACGAGAATGAAGATTTCTGGGAATGCAGAGAATGGCACTGAAACTCCATAAAACTGAGACACAGCCCTTGGCATGGGGATGACCTGGACTCCTGACCAACCAGTACACACCAGTCCTGCAAGCCACCACCCCCAGGGCAAAGGAAAGGACTAAAGGCAGGTGCTACTCTGCCTTCAGAGCCCCCTGCTCAGAGCAGGTTCTGGGAGGGGAGGGTGGGGAAGGGTCACCTGGGTTTATATCCACAGCAAGGATGCTGCAGACAGGTTTTCTTTGTGTGTGTGTGTCTGCACAGGTGAGTTATTTTGTGGATCTGGCTGCTCTGCCTTGGGATGCAATTAAGATCTTTGCCATTTTTTAATGTGAAAAATGAAATCAGGAGGAAGAACCTGCCTTGAGTTAATTTGCTGCTTAAAGTGTTCAGCTACAAGGAGGGAAGCTCAGATGAGACCTGGTTTTCTCCATCCAGGTGAGCCTCCTAATAAATTGGTGGGTCTGGGATGGATCATAACCTACATCAGGACCTGGATCTGTGTTATGTAAACAATTAGTTATTAGATGGAGAAAAAATCCACTGGGGTTTTCCATGCACTGAAACTGAAACTGTCCCACACGCAGGACCAGCTAGGCTTGACTCTGCAGGGGACTCCCTGGGAACCTCTGTCATGGATTTCTTTCCAGATCTGAGAAAATCATGGTCAGAATTGGATTATTCCTGCACAGAGTCTGTGTGGATCCCAATTTTCCTGTTCTCTGAGGAGAGCACAGCCCTGTTGAGGCTCTGTGCCTGGGAACACCTCCCGTGTCACGGTGTGGGGACAGGGGAGCTGCGCTGCTCCTCACCTCACAAAGCACAGTGTCCTGCCCTACATTTTCTCCGTACAAAAATGCAAGCTTTCCAAACTGTGATCATTTTAAAAATAATGTCATGTTTAGAACTGCTCTCAGTTCATTCCCCAGCGTAGCTTTGTGTCAGGGGTGTGAAATCAGCCAATGGATTGTCTTTGGTTATTTTATTGAGCAGAGAAAGAAATTAAATATTCTGTAGTCCTCTTTTCCTCTAAACCTCTTCTGTCATATGAGGTAAGAAGGACAAATCCGGATGCTTTGTTTTAGTTCAGACTTTTAGTAGGAAGATAGAAAAGCATTTTCTGCATCTGTGCCAAAGGCAAATCTTGGTCCTCACAGCACTGGCTGATGCTTCACCCATCTGCTGCTACACCAGGTCTTGTGAGCTCAGGGCTGGTGTATCCACATCCATCCCGATCATTTTGGAGGATGAAGCTTTTAAGACTTGTCAGGTTTCCCATTTTAACTCCCCTAAACAGCACTACCCAATATGAAAGAGCTGCAGCCCCTTAGAGACCCCAACAGAGGGAAAAAAACAGCAGAGCCTAAATTCAAAATCAAAGTTTCAAGCTCAGGGGGTCTGGAGGAGAAACACAGAGAGGCAGAGCTGCCTGAAAAAGTGTGTTTGAACTGTCAGGCCCAGATGGTGGCAAATAAAAGCGTCCATTTCTGGGAGAATGTTTCTGATGATTTATTTCTGGATGCAGGGAGACAGGACAGGCACACAGAGCATTTCAAGGGCTGCTGTAAATCAGGTTGTCATTTTTCCTGTCTTCCAAAGAGAATCCCAGAGAGGTTAATTTAAACAGGGAGGTATCTTTCCCACTCTCTCCATTCCCTCTCTCCCTCTGGCTCTGTGGCAGCAGCTGTGTTAGTGCTTCCCTGCGAGGCAGGAGAACTGCAAAAGCTCCTGCTGGAGCTCAGCCAAGCTCTGTGCTGGGTATCAGCAGAAGATGGGGAAAATCTTGGAGCTTTAGGTGATGTCCAGATGTTTCTGCATCTGCTTTGGCATCTTTGCTGGCTTTGTGTGTGCATTCAGACATGCTCTGAGCTGCTGGGCCCTGCAGATGCCTAAACTTGACCAGATGCTATGGAGTACCTAAAATACCCCTGGGTGCTCAGGTTCAGGCCCCCACCCTGCTCAGAAATGCCCCAAGCTTTGGGCCTGGGTGCTCAGCTCAGATCTAATCTACATCCTGGTCCAAAGGGAAGGCTTGAACACCACCCACCATGCATGAGCAGCCCCCAAATTCAGCAGGAAGCACTAAAGCTGCTCCCTGCTCTGAGAGGAGCTGTGTGTGAGAACTTCACCTCCTTCCCAGGGTGAGATTTATGGTGTTCTCTGCATAGAAACAGAATGTCAAGGGCTTGGAATGGACCTTAAAGATCTCATCCCAACCCGCCCTGCCATAGGCAGGGACACCTCCCACTAGATCAGGTTGCTCAAGGCTTTATCAAACCTGGCTCTGAACACTTCCAGGGACAGGGCAGCCACAACCTCCCTGGGCAACCTGTGCCAGTGCCAATGCCAGTGTCTGACAATCTTGGGCTAGAGGTTTGCTGTTTCCCTTAGACACCTGTTCCTGCTCTCCTCATCTCCCAGGAGGAAAGGTGCGAGACATCACCCTTTTGGTGGAGACTGATGTGCAAGGTTGTGCCAAAACATGGCCATGACTGTCCTGGCCACTTCTGAGGGGCTCTATTAGGTCACACACCTCATTTTACCCACAAAATGTGAACAGAGAGTCCCTAGCAGGCAGGGGGACCAAATATCACCCTGCCCAGCTCCTCCCAGGCCATCCCAGCAGCCACCAGCCCATCCCAGGCCCATCTCCACAAGCTCAGAGGAGCACAGGACAAAATGGACATAGGTGCAGACCCAAATCGTGGGCTCAGAGGAAGGGACAGGCTCCCTGACTCCTCCCAGGGCTGTCCCAGGAGAGCTGCAGCCCCAGGGCACAGTTGTGAAACCCTGGAGATGAGTCCCTGTGGGACACACGGGAGTCAGGGCAAGGGCATCTGGGGATTGCACAACACTTACAATGGGATGTTTAGGGCAGAAACCACAGCTGGGGAAGGGAGGGATCGGGATGGTTTGGGGAGGAACATATGTGGTAAAAAAGAGGGATGAGGAGATAAAAAGGACCATCCCTGGGTAAACAGTGCTGGTCACTATTCTCATCCAGCTGTGCTCTGTGAGTGCAGCCCGTCCTGCCTTCCATTAAACCTCATTTCTCTTTTCCTGGCTGAGGGACCCTGGTCTGTGTGTCTGTGTGTCGGGGGTCTGGGTGGGACTGGGCCCAGGGCTTGGGGTGTGATCATTAGCAAAGATCAAGCTGCACTAGTCAGCAGGCAATGAAGCTGTTGGGAGCCAGTGGGGTCACTCTGCAGCTCAGCACACTGGGGAAAAAAAGGGTCCCAGAGGGACTGGGGTGTCCTGGGAGCTCATGGAGAGGGCACTGTGTGGATGTGCTGGTTGGGAGGGGGCAGTACCAGCAGCTGGAGTTGCTGCACAAACCAGTGGCACCACCAAACATTGGGGTTTCTTCGGTGTGTTGTGCTTTTAGGATGGAAAAACGGCTTGGGTACCTCTGTGCCACCCATTGCAACCAATAACTCTGAGAAAGGGACTTAAAAATCACTGCCCTGGTCATCCAGCCAGGAGATCCCAAACCATAATCTCCAGAAAGCAGGACTGTGGCACCAAAAACTGCTGAGCTTCCCCCATTGACTCTGCTTAGCTGTTTAAAAGACTGGCTTGGAATTTTTTCCTTTTATATATATTACTTTACAGTTTCAATTCAGCAGAGAAAGCTCCTAAAATTTTCCTTCAAGGGCTTAAATCTGAGTAATTACAGGCTGCAGTCACACAGTATATGCTGGCTGCTGGAGCACCCTTCACTGCCAGAAAAGCAGGTCAATTATAAGCAATGAACCCACATTACCAGGAGAAAAAGCTGGTTTGAATTCTAGTCAATTAGTGCTAAAACTGTCTTGGAAGAGAAAGGTAAATTGAGCTAATGGAGCTCTGCAGTGAGACCTGCAAATCAGCACTGAGCCCTGACAGAAAAGGCTTGATTTCTGGTATGGCACAAATTAATGATGTTTTGGCAGAAAATCAACTTCAAACCTACAGGGTGAAGTTACTGAGGTTCCCCTCTTGTCTCTCCTCACCTCCAGCTTTGGGGCGTGAGTGAAAAAACGACCCCACTTAGGGAGGGGGCTGGAGCACAGAATTAACTGTAGGGATGTTCTTACACACTTCCCCAGCCTGAGGGACCTGACAAAGTGTCAAGACTTGTGGTGTGTCAGGGCTCCCTGGAATCTTGCCATTCCCAGGACTGCCACAGCCAGGGAGGAAGAGGAGGAGGAACAGGTTCCTCAGGTGCTCCTTGGAGAGGGCTGGCTCTCAAATATCCCAGAGACCTGGAGCTGGTAGCTTTGACTCAGGGTTTTGTTGTGGGTGTGTTTTTTTTAAATCCTCTTTCAAGTGTAGATTTTTGGAGGCAACACAAACTTCAAGGAAAGGGTTTAAAAGAAATCATGAGCTTGAAAACTGTGTTTTCTCCAGCTGGTGAAAGTGCACAACACCTCCCAGAAGCCACATCAGCAGGAAGGGAGAGCCAGGCATCTCCCAGGTTTCTAACTCTGGATGTTCAGTGATTCTGCGACTCTATTTCAAGGCACACAAAGGTGACCTGCCCTGCCAGGGTTTATTGTCCGAGATCAACCAGTGGGATGCAGCAGCACAGCCCAGCCCAGAGGGATGACAGAGAAGGAAAATTGAGTAGGCACTTCCCAGGACACGGAGGAAAAGCAGCAGATGGAAAGCTGAGACTTTACTGTCCCAAATTGACTCCTGCAAAATGTGAACAGAGAGTCCCTAGCAGGCAGGGGGACCAAATATCACCCTGCCCAGCTCCTCCCAGGCCATCCCAGCAGCCACCAGCCCATCCCAGGCCCATCTCCACAAGCTCAGAGGAGCACAGGACAAAATGGACATAGGTGCAGACCCAAATCGTGGGCTCAGAGGAAGGGACAGGCTCCCTGACTCCTCCCAGGGCTGTCCCAGGAGAGCTGCAGCCCCAGGGCACAGTTGTGAAACCCTGGAGATGAGTCCAGTGGAGCCCCTGCGGGACTGGGGACACAAAGGAGTCAGTAGCTCCTCATAGAATCCTCAAAAGTTTTGGCCTGGAAGAGAACTCAAAGCCCACCTCATTCCAGCCCCTGCCATGGGCAGGACACCTGTCCCATGTCACAGCAGCAGCAGCAGCAGACACACAGAGGTGGCTCTCCAGAGGCCATGCACCAATGGCAGGGTCACTGGACAATTATTTTTAATTCCTGACTTGGCCCCGTGTGCCCAGGAAGGGGAACCCCCTTCACAGGCACACTGACACATATCTGGGCTGGGAAGGGACTCCAGGCCATCAGCTGGTCCAGCCCTCTGCAGGGCACACAGAGCAGGTTGCCCAGGACTTACGTGACCCCGAGGAGGCCCAGGGCTTCCCTGCCCCAGACCTTGCTGGCACTGGGAAAGTCTGAGCATCGTGAAGGGCCCTTCATGGACTTGTGACTGTCATCACGCTGTGCTCGCTGTGTGAGTGCGGCCATGCCCTCACACTCCCTCATCCTTGCTCTGTGTTGGAGCCAGGAGAGGCTGGCGTGGGCCAGACCGAGGACAGCAAGACGTACGCGTTGGCTCCACCGCGTCCCAAGGCTGCCCCCAAACGCACACCAGCACACGAGGAGGTGCTGCAGCGGCCCCGGGTCCCAGCAAGTGCCCGCAGGCAGGAGCGTGGGCAGGTGCCACAGGCCCAGCACACCCCACCTCTGCCTCCCCTCAGAGCACGGCTCCTCTCCTTGCCCCCACAGGGCGGGGCCCAGCCGTGGGCAACCTCAGCGAATGTGACACGTTAATAGCCACGAGATCAGGGGTGGGTGAGGTGCCACTTGAGGGAGGGGATTCTGCCCCTCTGCCCCCTCAGGTGAGACCTCACCTGCAGAGCTGCCTCCAGCCCTGGGAACAGCACAGGGAGGACATGGAGCTGCTGGAGAGAGCCCAGAGGAGGCACCAGGATGATCAGAGGGATGGAGCAGCTCTGCTGGGAGGAAAGGGGAGAGAGTTGGGATTGTTCAGCCTGGAGAAGAGAAGTTTCTAAAACGACCCAATTCCAGCCTTCCAGTACCTGATGGGAGCCTGCAAGAAAGATGGGGAGAGGCTTTGGACAAGGGCCTGGAGTGACAGGACATGGGGGAATGGCTTCCCACTGCCAGAGGGCAGGGAAAGATGGAATATTGGGGAGAAATTCTTCCCTGTGAGGGTGGGGAGGCCCTCGCACAGGGTGCCCAAAGAAGCTGTGGCTGCCCCACCCCTGGAAGTGTCCAAGGCCAGATTGGACAGGGCTTGGAGCAACCTGGGCTAGTGGAAGGTGTCCCTGCCCATGGCAGGGGGTGGGATGAGATGAGCCTGAGGTTTCCTTCCATCCCAAACCACTCCATGACTCTGTGGCTCTGTGATCACGAACTGGCCCAACAGAAGCCATGGACAGGTCACTGCAGCTCACGGATTTACATAAAGCTGATTAAGGAAGAAAGGAATCAAGGAGCAAAGCTCTGCCTGCACACAAAGTGCCACCATAGAGCACCCATTTGGTTAGAAAAGATTCATCCCATCTCGCTCCTCTGTGGATTTTGCTTGGTTTAACCCCAGCACAGAGTGGGGATTGTGAGAGCCCGGGAACACTCTGTGGTTGCTGGCAGCCACTTTTATTGGCCTGCTCCCTCCTCCAGCTTTTCTTACAGATCTCAGGAGCAAACCAGCTGCAGCTCAGACACACAGCCATCCCTGAGCCCCACACTGTGCTGTTTACAGACAAACCCTACAAAAACACCCCCCTGGCTGCAAGACTTGACACCTTTTTCTTTTTTTTTTTTCCTTCTGTGACCTTAAACGGCACCAGCACCTCAGAAGTGCCTCAGGTGACCCTGGGCTTATCTCAGCACTCCCTAATCTCCTGGCTGGAGCTGCAGGACCTCCCAAGAATCTCCCAGCTCTGCAGGCACCTCCCCCAGTCCCAGGCAGCAGCACTTCAAAGGCAGGTGCAAATCAGAGCATAATAGAGACACAAAAGGGGAAAAAAGCTTCCTCACCAGGCAGTGTTTGACTTGCACATGTAGGACTGCTTCTTAAGCAGCCTCTCCTTTTTCTCCATCTCACAGAATAGATCTGTGTCTAGTTTTATTAATAATAGACGTGGCTGTCTCTTTTTTAAATGTTATGAAAAATCCACTCAAAGATTTTCCTTGGCAATGAATTCCAGGGCTTAATTATGCACTGTGTTAACAGGCTCAGTGTTTTTAAATGTAAGATCTATCTGTTGGAGGCCACATGCTCTTGCACTTTCCAAGCAGATTAAGTAACAAGCCCAGTGTATCCTTTATACCTTTGCAGTGTGGTTTTGGTATTGATCGAGGTGTATTGGATTCATTGTCACTGTGATGCATCTTCAAAGTGAGTCACCCCTTGGAAATGCTGCACTGATTTATAGAAATCCTTCACATCCATCTCAATAATGCCAGCAAACCCCAAACCAGCAGCTGTTCCCCACTCATCTCAGTAAAGTTTCCTGCGGAGTCTGGGGGGAAAAAATTGAGTTTGTGCACTGACATTGTTCAAACAAATCCTTTCCACTGTTGTTGTGCTGCCCCAACCAGCAGACAATAAAATGCTTCCAGCACAACACTGTCACCCCAGGGCTGCCCATGCCCAACTTCCAGACAAGGTTTCCCTGTGGTGGGAGCCGGAAAAAACATGTGCAGTGGGTTTTACACTGTCAAAGGACAGTCACAGGGAGAGGTTTCCTGGTAGCCTCTTCCCCATGATGTAACACCCAAATTTTCTCATCAGCTTGCCCAGAGAAGCTGTGGCTGCCCCTGGATCCCTGGAAGTGTCCAAGACCGGGTTGGACGAGGCTTGGAGCAACCTGGGACAGTGGAAGGTGTCCCTGCTCATGGCAGGGGTGGGACTGGATGAGCTTTGAGGTCCCTCACAACCCAAAAAATTCTATGATTCCCCATCCCCACGATACAACAACCAGGTCTAATACTGATGAATCACAGAATCCTTGAGGTTGGAAAAGCCCTCCCAGCCCATGGAGTCCCCCCTGTGCCCGATGCCCACCTTGTCCCCAGCCCAAAGCACTGAGTGCCACGGCCAGGCCTTCCTTGGGCACCTCCAGGGCTGGGGACTCCAAACCTCCCTGGGCAGCCCCTGCCAATGTCTGACAACCTTTGCAGGAAGAAATTCCTGCTGATGTCCAACCTGACCCTCCCCTGGCACAGCCTGAGGCCGTTCCCTCTCCTCCTGTCCCTTGTTCCCTGGGAGCAGAGCCCGACCCCCCCCGGCTCCCCCCTCCTGTCAGGGAGTTGCAGAGCCAGAAGGTCCCCCCTGAGCCTCCTTTTGTCCAGGTTGAGCCCCCCCAGCTCCCTCAGCTGCTCCTGCTGCTCCAGCCCCTTCCCCAGCTCCGTTGCCCTCCCTGGACACCTCCAGCCCCTCAATGTCCTTCCTGAACTGAGGGGCCACGCAGATTAACCATGCCACAGATTGCAGGTTCACGATTTTAAATGCCACCTCTTGACTTCAGCTGTCCATGCCCAGGTACATATGAGCCTCCTGGTTTAAATATTCACACTGGAGAGACTGTATTTTTTTTTCTGTACCCAGAACATACGTGAAAATGAACTTCCCCACTGCTGGGAGATGCTGTTTACTCACCTCCTTAATTTTGCTTCTGTGGTATAATGATAAAAATAATAAGAGAAGAAGTAAGAAAAGAACCCAGGAAAAAATAAGGATATTTTGTTTATCTGCATTAACATAAAATGGTAAACATTGGTGTTAAAACTTGGGTATCTTTTTGAGTTTAAAAGTTATATCATCTTCCAGATTAAATGGTCATATGGGTTTAAAGCAAATCCAAAACATTAAAAACACTAATTAGCTCCTTGTCTGGGAGGAGATGTATTTTTTCTTATAAACACCATTAGAATTGAGAATAATCAAATAATATTATAATTGCTTCTATGGCTACAGAATCAAGCACAAGTCTGAACTATAACTCAAAATAACAACGTGTTCTTAAGATATATCTTGCTGAAAGGAAAATGTTCCAGGAGCTGAGAGCTCCCATGTTACATCACCTCCTTTCCCAAGATTTCACTGTGTGATCCCATGTTGGTTTAACACACACTTGAAGGGTCACATGGAGGCAAATCCATCCCTTGCACTTCTCATTACACTGTTTAAATTTACTGAAGATGATTCAAGATCATTTTAAAAGCTCTGGTGCTTCACTTCTCCAAGACTCAAATATTGAAAGGGATTAAAAATGCCAGTCCTGGGCCTCCACCAGCCAAAATGTCCCCAGTCCCCCAGCAGCCCTCCTTGAAAGCCCATCTAGGCTTGAGTTTGAAAGCCCACGGGTTTCACAACCCCTCTGGGTTATCAAACCTCTTGGGTTTGGAACTAGATGATCTTTAGAGTTTCCAACTCCTGGGAGGTTGGAACTACATGGACTCTGGGGTTTCCAACTCATAGGAAACCCTGTGACTCCCAACCCCTGGGGTTTGGAACCAGATGATCTTTAGGGTTTCCAGCTTATGGGAGGCTGGAACAAGATGGTCTTTAAGGTCCCTCCAACCCAAACCATTCTATGATTCTGTGATATGAAACTTATATTCATGAGGAAACCTTTCTCCTCTGAACCTGGTAATCTACAGATGTCCCCCTGCACATTTTTATTACTGCTTTCCTAAAATCTTCAACGAATAATGGAGCCCTTGAACAAGAGCAAATTGTTCTGGTACAAAATCCACGGATAGACAGAGGATTGTCTCCTTCAAATGCACATGGAAACGCTTTGCAGAACATCCTTGAAAAAAATCCAAGAGAGAAACAATATATCACAAAGCACAATGTATTCCTGAGCATGCTGGGGATAAAGGGCAATTGCTGTGCTGTTGTTAGTTTTTCAAATACATGCCAGTGTATTTAAGTGATTATGGATGAAAGACAATAAAATATGAAGAATGACATCTGAAAAAGAAGCCTGCCTTTGTCTGCTGGCTCTGTTTGGGGATTCTTTGGGTAGGATTGCTTTTGTTCTTTTGGGATATATATCTTATGGAACATAACAAAACTTTGCTAACAAATAAATGCTTCAGCCTGAATCTTCTGAATGGATTTCATTTAAAAACTGGAGGATGTGAACAGCCCAGTGTCAGCCTAGAAAACCTGAAGGGCTTTCAGGTGAAATTCCTCCCTGTGAGGGTGGGGAGGCCCTGGCACAGGTTGCCCAGAGAAGCTGTGGCTGCCCCTGGATCCCTGGAAGTGCCCAAGGCCAGGTTGGATTGGGGCTTGGAGCAACCTGGGCTGGTGGAAGGTGTCTTTGCCTTTGGCAGGGGATTGGACTGGATGATCTTTAAGGTCCCTTCCCACCCAAACAATCCTGGGGTTCCATGGTTCTGGAGCCCCTCTGCTCTGGAGCCAGGCTGGGAGAGCTGGGGGGGTTCACCTGGAGAAGAGAAGGCTCCAGGGAGACCCGAGAGCCCCTTGCAGGGCCTAAAGGGGCTCCAGGAGAGCTGGAGAGGGACTGGGGACAAGGGATGGAGGGACAGCACACAGGGAATGGCTTCCCACTGCCAGAGGGCAGGGAGAGATGGGATATTGGGAAGGAATTCCTGGCTGTGAGGGTGGGGAGGCCCTGGCCCATGTTTCCCAGAGAAGCTGTGGCTGCCCCTGGATCCCTGGAAGTGTCCAGGGCCAGGGTCCAGATATGGACTATCTCAACCTGGGCTGCTGGAAGGTGTCCCTGTCCTTGACAGGGGGTGGAACAAGATGATTTTAAGGTCCCTCCCCAACCTAAACCACCCATGAACAAGGCAGGGTAAAGCTTTCACCACAAAACCACACACAAATGTGCAACTAAACCTGTGGGTTTGTTCTCTTCCTTGGTGAATCTCCTCAGGAGAACCGAGATCTGCTCTTTGCTGGATGAGATTTGAAGGCACTTCACTGGCTGAGGGCCAAGGACACTGTGATTGCAAATGCTAACATATATTTTGGGATTACTCAGTTTAACTGCTAAGACAAGTTGCCATAATACCATTGGGTTTGTGCTGTAAAATGAAAGCAGAGCCTTTCCTTACCTAAAAGGGGAATTTGGGATTTTGGAGATGCCCAACACGAAGTCCGGGCGGGACATGCAGCCAGAAAGATCTCACCCATGATCTGATCAATTTTGAGGAACATAATCCCTTGGAATTTTCCTGAGTTAATGCTCGTTTTAACTTGAAAACCTCTGGGACAACTTTGCACAACAGCTTCCCAAGCAACTCAGTACAGTGTGGAGGGGCATCTTGGGAAAGAACCTAAAAATAGGCCCTCTGGTTACCACAGCAAAGCACCCAAACATGCACAGAAATATTTTAGTGCAAACAGAACCTGGATTTCACCTTTTTCTGCCCCATCTCCCAGGTCCATGACCTGCCAGAGTATGTTACAGGCACACAGAATTAAAATCCAACACCTTTTCTCCTCACTGGGCTCCATCCACCTCTTACAGCCACTTTGAACCTTGTTTCTTTGTAGCTGCCTGGGGTTTCAATTCACTCAAACAGGACTTTTTGTAGCTCTCAATGAAAAAAAAAACATCAACAGCTTTCTAATTTTGGGTCTGTGAACAGACCTGAGACCTGGGCACTCCCCAGGAGCCCCAGGGAAGGGACATTAAGAGCTGCCCTCCCCTTTTCACAAGCCTCCTCAGCCCTGGCAGCTTGGGAAGCTTTGCAAATACCAAAGAAGTTTCTGGATTCCCCTGTGACCAGGTCACTACTTTGCTGTCAGAGCCAGATCAGTAGCCAGGGAGCAATTTCTGAGGGTGGCACAAGAGTGGAGTGATGAGTCTGGCTGGACCAGATTTATCAGAAAAGCAATTCAGCATCTTTTGATGTTGAGCTCCATCTCAAAGACACGTGAGGTACATTTTGTAACAATTTCTGCTGCTCCAGAGGTGAATTCTCATCCCCCCGAAGGACCAACCTCAGCCAAGCTGCAGAACTGTCTCTTCAGCATCTTGCCCAGGATTTTGCACTTTGGGGGGATGAGCAGTAAGGACCCAGCTCCAGAAGCCAAGGCCCAAAAGCCTTGTTTTGGATAAGCTCTCCTCTCCAGCTCATGCCAAGCACAAACCACTGAAATCAAGATGACTCCAGGTGAGAATCAATTCAGGTTTTACAGGTCCTGGAGCCCAGGGGAGAAGGAGAAATGCTGGAGATTGATGGGAGGCACAACCTTCTTCAGACACTTCTTCAGACAGAGCCCAGACAATCACAGAATCACTGAGGTTGGAAAAAGTCAAGTCCCACCATCGACCCAGCACCACCACCTTGTTCAGCACTAAACCATGTCCCCAAGTGCCATGTCCATGTGAGGGCAGGGTTTAGTGGAAAGGTGGAGGTCAGAGCAGAGCTGAAGGTCAGAGCTCCACACATCAAGTTCATTGAGATCCTGGACCACCACCGAAACCCCTGCTGCAAGATGTGTTATATACCCAACTATTTATTTTTATTAGAAGGGTTTATTAACACTGATCCAGTGAGAACTGAGTGATGATCCCTAATGGCACAGCTCTCCAGACTCCAAGTCACAGGAGCTGCTAACCTGCTCTTAAAAATGTGTGTTCTGGGCAAAACTCTGTAGAAGGGAGCACGGGAGAAATTCAGCAGGATGAAGCACCAAACAACAATCCAAAATGCTGCAAAATCTTACCCCAGAAACTGCTACGAGAAAATTTTTGGTGCTTACTCACTGAGCCTTCACAGGGAATTAACACCAGGCCAGGAAAAACACGGCCTTATCCCGGTAAGAAATCATCCCATGTTTTCATGTGCCACCTGCACACACTGAGCAAATCTACAAGGCCCTAAATATAAACAGACAGCCCTTTCCTGGCTGTTAAAATGAACAACCTCAGCTTGTTCTCTGAGCAAGCCAAAATTACAGCTGCTTGGAGATCAGACACGTTTTAGGGTGGGACTCTTTCTGTCCCGTCCCCCCTTCTTTTTACAGTGTTTGTAGTTTTATGAATAAGGCATTGATTGTGCCCAAACCCCAAAGATACCCACCTTGGAGGGAGAGCTAAAATTAGTGTGAAGTATATTCCTGAAGCTGTCAGGAGGAAAGACAGCTCGTGTGGGATGCTGGAGATCCGGCAGGCAAAACAGCATTCCCAAAAAGGCCAGCCCTGTGCTGCACCCCTGGCTGCAGAGCCCTTGGCTTTGCACACACCCCACATACCCACTTTTATGTCCAGAAAACTTGGTTATTCCTGGAAAGCCCAGCAGAGCTGAGCTATGCCAGCACACACACACCTGAGCAGGCAGTGCCTGGGAGCAGAGGGAGCTCTGAGGTTCCACCATGTGAGCAAGGACTGTCTTGAATTTCCATTCCAGAAGACCCCAAGTCACTTTAAAGGCAATAAATATGCAGCTGACATCCCTTTTTATGGAGTAATAGGCAGGTCTGGGTAGAGCATGAGACTTTTGCCAGCACAGGATCAGGGGAAAAGGAAAAGAAATGTCTTCATTCCGAAGGATATCGGGGAGTACATGGACAGAGTGGCCTGGCTTATGATCCCAGGGGGGTGGGTCAGTCACCTGGCATGGAAAATTCCAGAGCAATTGGATAAGGAAAACAGAACCTCCCTGACTGCCCTGTCTGGAGTGAGATCAGGTGTGTAAATGTGAGTGTAGGTGTGTCCAGCTGGAGCAGAGCAGGCTGAGGGCAGAGCTCAGTGGGGACTGCAGCTCCTCCCGAGGGGCAGCTCCGATCTCTGCTCTGGGGGAGCAGGGACAGCACCCAGGGAATGGCCTGGAGCTGTGTCAGGGCAGGCTCAGGTTGGATCTCAGGACAAGGTTCTTCCCCCAGAGGGTGGTTGGGCACTGACCAGGCTCCCCAGGGCAGTGGGCACAGCCCCAAGGCTGCCAGAGCTCCAGGAGGCTTTGGACAACGCTCTGAGGGACAGGGGGGATTGTTGGGGTGTCTGTGCAGGGCCAGGATTTGGACTGGATGATCCATGGGGGTCCACTCCAATTCAGGACATTCAATGATTCTGTTCTATGACTCTCTATATATCCATACATTACCATGTATCTATGGACACCCTGAGCACCCCTCAGTGCCCTGTCAGGGCTGGCAGAGGCAGCACAAGTCACACACACCCCTCCTTCCCCTTCCCAGCCTTTGCTTACATTTCATCTAGTCTGCTCTGATTCCAAGGTTTAATAAAATTTAATCCCAGCATGTCTCGAATTAATTAATTAGATCTCGTTCCAAGCCACGGTGCCAATTCCTGCAATTCCCCTGATCCTCAGGCAGAGTCAGGGATCCGCTGCTTCCAGGAGCAGCCACAGACCAACCCTGGTGTGTGAGCCCAGTCACCGCACTGCAAAGGGGATTATTCCAAAGCATTTTGGTTTTTCTTGTCCATGATTTCCCCACTAGAACAACTTCTCTAGGTTTAAGCAGTGATATCATGACATCAGCCCTACTCACAGCCCTCAGCAGCAGAGTGGGAGCCCAGACCTGCAAATTCAGTCTTTATTCATCAGAATTCATGAGCTTGGGATCAGCGAGCTAGGTGGGACCATCCCAATCCATGTGCTCCAACTACAGCTCATCTGCCCCCTCCCTGTGCTCCGAGCTCGTTTCCCTCTTCAAATCCTCCTCAGTGAAGGATTTTTTTATTCCCTGTTGCAAAAGAAACCATAAAACTATTTTTTTTTCTTTTTCCACCAGGAACAAGCTGTGGGAATTCAGAAGAAATGGGGCTATTTTAACAGGACAAAAGCTTTATTCCCTGCGCTGCTCCTCCCTGATAGATGATTTCCAGCAAACATGACATGTCACCGGGTGCTCTGCGGAGCATCCTCACGGTGCTGCAGCTCCACGGCCCTCCCAACGTTTTGAGCTGTCTCTGCTCATCTTCTCCCCTGCCACAGCTGAGAAAGGAGCAAACCCAGGTGCTCCGTGGCCTCAGTGACAAGCAGAGCATAAATGAACCGACATGGACCACAGAACAGGAGATATTTCCCTCTGCATCGCTGTCTGCTTTGCAGCATCTCCATGCAGTGTAATTAATTCTGATCTCAGAAGAGTCTCATCAGTTTTGTCTGCTGCCAGCGTGCTGGGCAGGGCCCCTGATGAAGTGCAGTTGTTTACAAACACGTTAAAGCGTATTTAAACCCATTGTATCTCACTCCAGCTGCCCAAGTACTTTTTACTCAGCTCCTGGACTCGGCCCAAACCCAAGAATGACAGATTGCCAAAAAGGACAGAGACGAGGGGTGGAGGGAGGGGAGAAGGGAGGGATTCCACTCCCTTAGACAACACAGCACATGAATATATTACCCTGCTGCCTCTGGGAACCGAGGTCAAAGCTGGACCAGGCTGAAGAAACACGTTGCAAGAAACACTTGTGAAACTAAAGGTCAGGCAGATAATAAGCTCTAAGTGCATCCAAGCAAGTGTTTGCTGGTGGAGGCAGCTCGGCATCACGCTGCCTGTGGTTCCCTGTGGTTCCCTGCTGCTCCCAGGGAGCACAACTGTCCCCTCGATTACCTCGCACCGAGGGGACAAGAAACTGGGCTGTGTCACAGCAGGACAGCAGCCGCTGCTCCCCAGGACACTGCTGCACCCCACCACTCTCGTGTTGTTTCCAGGCCAACAGCTTCTCCCCCAGAAAAAGCTGTGTCTTCTGTAGGTGCAGCAGCACCACCTCCCCCAGCCTGGCCGCATTCCCAGAGCTTTCCTGCTCCTTCCCTGCTGTGCTGCCCATCCAAGGCCACCGCGTTTGACCCGGGAAAACTACCCCCGGCTGTGGGTCTTCAACCTGCAACCTGCTCCTGTGGGATGTGCATTCCTATGGGAAAGCCATACACTCCAAAGCAAGGAGCAAACCATCCCATTTTCCACTTAAAGCCTGTGCTCATCTGTCTCACCTCAGCAAGAATCCTTAAAATCCCTCCTCAACATCGACATCAGGTTCTGGATTGAGCTTCTACAAGCCGGTGGCCAATGTACCTGCCCAGGAACACAACACCTTCTTCTGGAGGGTTCTCCAAGAGCTCCATGAACAGTATTTTATTCCCACAGACTTCCCCAAAGTTGGACAAGCAGGCATCCCAAAGGAAGGCAAGACTTCCTCAGGAAATGAAACGACTTCATGAAGGTGGAAAGGGGAAAAGGCAGAGCTGTGAGGGACAGGGGGAGCTGGGAGTGAGGGTGGGATTTGGGAACCTGCTGGTCATGTTGCTCAGCCGCAAGGGGAGAGGCCCAGCAGCAGCTTCTGCTTCTAAATATTTTATATTAAGCAGCTGCTGGATAAAGAGCCAGAAAGAAAGACGTGACCTCCACCTGCAACCACACTACCTGCTTCAGAAAATCACTGCAAACACCTGCACAGCAACACCTACAAACCAAGCCAGAACACACTGGAAGCAGAAATAAAATGAAAAACCATGGTTGCATCCGTTCTTACCCCTCAAAACATCTTTTAAATGCTCAGTCACTACATCTGCTCCAGGAACTGCAAACCCCTGGGGCCGTGTCAACCTCAGAGGGGCACAAAACCTGTGAGAGCCCCATGGAAAGCAAACTTCCAGCACAGCACCAGGCAGCACAGGCACAGGCTTCAGCCACAAAGCCCTGGGGCCACGGGCTCTGTGGTCCCACACACTTCCCAAACCACTGGAGCCTCTTACCTGTGGAGAAGCTGCTACAGGTTCATCCTCTGGCACTTGGAGGAGACTCAGGTGTTCATCTGGTGACCTGGGAAAGGGAGCCTGGGGAGAAAACAAGAGACCTGAGTGTAATGGGGCAGATTTAGATGTGTCATTATACCTCAGAGACAATCACATCACCTCCAAAAATATTCCCCTGATATTTTCTACTTGCTCCCATCAAGACTTCAGGGTTTTTCCTTACTCTTCCTTTCCCTCCTTATCTCCAATTCCTCCTGTTATCATTTGGGTATTTGTCTCTGTGCTGTCCTCTTCTCACATGCAATCTGGACTCGAGAGCAAATAATTTTTGAAGAATATCATTGCAAAGAATTTTCTTTATACGTGAAATAATTCACCACTTCCAGATATTCAAAGACAAGGCACAGGAGAGTGGCTGGTGATGGGCTTTGTGGTTCTCCTAAAATCAGACCCCAAATGCAAACTGGGCCCCATCCTGACTTCTTTAGAGCTGGGAAATAAAGCCGAGCACGTCCCCAGCCCTGGCCCTGCCCCAGCCTACTGAGGGTGAGCTGCTGTGCTCACAGTTGGGGATGGATCATTCACTCCCAACCTCAGGACTGGTGGGGCTAAATTTTAAAAGAGAAGTAAAAATCACACCAGGTTACAGGAATGGACCCAGGAAAAATAATTTTCAAAAGGCTGAGAGTGGTTTAATCACAGAATCATAGAATTGGAAGGGACCTCAAAGCCCATCTCATTCCACTCCCTGCCATGGGCAGAGACACCTTCCAGTATCCCAGGTTGCTCCAAGCCCCATCCAACCTGGCCTTGGGCACTTCCAGAGATGGGCACATCATCCATAACACGTCCTGGATGCAGGGAAAGTAAAGCAGAATGTTGGGCAGCACTAATGAAAGTGTCTGCAGCCCCAGGGGCAGTGGCCCCATGTGTGAGGACAGCACAGGGGTGACAGTAGGTGACATCCCCGTGGTGGCCTGGAGCATCCTCAGTGCAAGTGCAGCAAGAGGAGCCACTGCAGCCTCAAACCAGCAGCATGTTTAAATATAATAACAATAGAAATATAATAATATATATAACATAATAACAATATAAATATAATAACAATATAAAATAACAGCTTTGCCATTGCGTGACTCCTTTTAGATGGAGATTCCTGGATATTTTGCCATTAATTCTCATCACCTCCCGCAGGTGAGTGAGGGATGAGCCCATTTCACTGCTGTGGACACTGAGGCAGGGAGGGCTGGAACTTCCCAAACCCCGTTGGCCAGGGCTGCACTGACAGCAGTGCAGAGCCCTCACAGCTCCCAGGATCATCCCCATCCCTCAGCCACACCCAGCCATGGTTACTTTGATTGTCTCCTTAAATTAATCCTTCTCATTACACAGGAGGAAATAACTACAGACAGGTCAGACTCCGAGGATTTAATGGAACTAACACTGATAGGCCACCCAGCAATGCTTCATAACATCTCCCCTGCCGTCCCTTCTGCTGCCAGCAATTAGATGAGATAATTTCAAATCTGTGTCCTTATTAGTGGCTTCTCCTGAAGTGTGTTGGCAGATACAGAGCCAGAATGAAGTTACAGATACCTCTGCACAATGATATTGCACAAACCAATGCAGTAGCAGGACAGGGCTGAGTGTGAGCACTGAGAATACCTGAAATCACTGTGAACAAAAAGCTGAAGGCACAGGTGAAGATGAAGCCCCCCTGGAGTATGAAAAAGTACTCATTTATATGTTAATCTCGCAACTGTATCAAAACAAAACGCTGTTTTAATTTAACAAGGGTGAAAATACCAAAAAAATGCTACAAAAGCAGTTTACCAACCCATAGGGGCTGTGAGTAAATGTTGGTTTTAGCATCCAAACCCAGCACCATGGACACCACTCAATTAATGCCCAGAGCACGTGTGAGAAGCAAACACCCCACGTCCTGCTCAGTTCTGCTCAGGGACTTTGTTGTCCCTGTCTCACAGGTGAATTTCCCCAAGGTTTTGCACAACATAGAGCCCCACATACCTGCCACCTTCCAGGGGGAAACAAGAGGCATCTGTGCCTCTCTCCCCAGCACTGCTGCCATGTGTCTGCAAATCTGCCAGGCTCAGGCTGATCCACAAAGATCCCACCCCAGGTTATTTCTGCACAGTCTTCAGTCCATGCTTGTGCTGTTTTCTTTTCTTCTTTCCCTTTTATTTCAGCACAGTGCAGTGAGGGGACACTGGGTGACCCAAATCACCCCCATCTATCTCTACCTCTTCTCCCCCTTGGTTGTCACCACCCAACATTATAAAGTGCTGAGGCCCTGGCACAGGTTGCCCAGAGAAGCTGTGGCTGCCCCATCCCTGGAAGTGTCCAAGGCCAGGTTGGATGGGGCTTGGACCAACCTGGGCTAGTGGAAGGTGTCCCTGCCCATAGGAAGGAGGTGGAAGGAGATGGTCTTTAAGGTCCCTTCCAACCCAAAACGTTCTGTGAGTCTATGATCTCCTTTCTTGCTTCCCTAAAAAGTGCAGGAATTATACAGCCAAATTGATGGAGAAAGTGAGGAATGAGAGTTCCCCTGGATGGGAGAGGATGAGGAAGGGGCTTTATTGCAAGGAGGGTCCCATCCTCTCGTGTATCTTCAATCAGGAGCTGCAGCCCTATGGGAATGGGTGCCCTGCTCAGCCTGGGCAGGGGCTGGGGAACAGTCCAAGGGGGATGGTCCCCACAGTGAGCCCCTTGCGGCTGTCCCTTGGTCCCTTGGCTGCCAACACACCGAGTGCTGTACCAGTGATACCATGACATTTGCCTGACATCATGAACATGGGCCCAGCAGTCTGAGCTGAGATCCACCACCAGCCCCAGAATGGGTGATTATAAAATCACAGAATGATCTGTTTGGGAAGGGATGTTGAAGCTCACCTTGTTCCATCCCCTGCCATGACAGGGACACCTTCCACTAGACCAGGCTGTTCAGAGCTCCATCCAACCTGCCCTTCCTGACCCTCCTCCCAGAGGGGAGCTGGAATCAGGGGATGCAACTACTGTGATTGGGTGATGCTTTGCTTTACTGCTTCCTTCTCCCCAGTGCTTCCTTCTCCTGGCCACTCCACTCTCCATGATATAAACCCCCTGACTGCTCAAGGGAGCCAACCCTCACCCTAATCCGGGCTTTGTTGCCCCAAACTTGGGAGGGCACATGCTGCCTGTGCTGCCATAGGTCGTGACACAGAACAAGGTAACTGGCTCAGCTGCTGGACTGAGGCCCCTGGTCACAGAATCCCAGAATCTGCTAAGCTGGAAGGGACTCACAAGGATCATCAAAGGTCCAACCCTCAGCCCCGCACAGGCCCAGCCCCAAGAGTCACCCCATGTGCCCCAGAGGATCAGCCAAAGCCTCCTGGAGCTCTGGCAGCCTTGGGGCTGTGCCCACTGCCCTGGGGAGCCTGGGCAGTGCCCAACCACCCTCTGGGGGAAGAACCTTTCCCTGAGATCCAACGTGACCCTGCCCTGACACAGCTCCAGCCCATTCCCTGGGTGCTGTCCCTGGTCCCCCCAGAGCAGAGCTCAGTCCTGCCCCTCCTCTGCCCCTGCCCAGGCAGTTGGCACTGCAGTGAGCTCTCCCCTCAGTCTGCTCTGCTCCAGCTGAACACACCAAGTGCCCTCAGTGTCCTCCCACGGCTTCAAATCCAGGCCCTTCCCTATCTCTTTGCCCTCCTTTGGACACTCTCTAACGGCTCAATACCTTCCCTACATTGTGTCCCCCCAAAGTGCCCCAATGTTGAGGTGAGGCCACCCCAGGGCAGAGCAGAGTGGGACAATCCCCTCCCTGATGCCCCCAGGACAGGGTTGGCCCTCCTGGCTGCCAGGGCACTGCTGACTCAGGGCCAGCTGGCACCCACCAGGACCCCCAGGGCCCTTTCCACACCACTGCTCCGTCCTCCTGGTGATTGATGCAATGAACCCTGTGTCTGTGAGCTCACGTGCAGGATCCTGCCAGCCCTGCCCAGGGAATCAATGCATGGAAAATCTGGCTCCAGCACAGTGTTGCTCTATTTTACTTTCTTTACTGCTTGAAAAACATTTGGTGGTTGCTGGAGAGAGCCAGGCCAGACGAATACATTACAGCCCTCCAGAAATAGCACTCCCTGCCTCACACAGCTTTGCAGCTCAAGAGCTCCCTTTCAGCTCAGCCTGGCCCTGGCCATGGAGCAGCTCCCAGGAAGGCAAAGCAGGGCCATGGAGCTTCCAGCTTGGGATGAATCACTGCAGGAAGGTTCCATGGCTTTGAAGGCAGGTGAACAAAGTGTGAGTGGGTTTGATTTCCTCTCCCTCCCTGCCAGCTCCTGGGTGTCTCATGCAAAGTGTTTAATGAGCTAATTTGTACCCTGGAGAAGGAGCTGCATGTCACAGCTCGCTGGAGCACTGGCCTGGCCAACAGAGCTGTCTGTGAGGACAAGCTTCCCGGGAGCTCTGCTGTGCCAGCACATCACTCACTGCCTTCAGGGAAGGTCCGTCTGCAGGACCAACACAGGCTTTTCCCTGGAAGCCACCACTTGGAGCAAAATATAGCAGTTTCTGGTGATACAGACCATCCTTAATCCATAAAATAAATAAAATTTATAGTCTGAGTTGGATTCAGACTGGTGACCATAGAATAATTGAACCATAGATGGTTTGGGTTGGAAGGGACCTTAAAGCCCATCTCATTCCACCCCCTGCCATGGGCAGGGACACCTTCCACTAGCCCAGGTTGCTCCAATTCCCATCCAACCTGGCCTTGGACACATCCAGGGATCCAGGGGCAGCCACAGCTTCTCTGGGCAACCTGTGCCAGGGCCTCCCACCCTCACAGCCAGCAATTCCTTCTCAATATCCCATCTATCCCTGCCCTCTGGCAGTGGGAAGCCATTCCCTGTGTCGTGTCCCTCCATCCCTTGTCCCCCGTCCCTCTCCAGCTCTCCTGGAGCCCCTTTAGGCCCTGCAAGGGGCTCTCAGGTCTCCCTGGAGCCTTCTCTTCTCCAGGTGAACACCCCCAGCTCTCCCAGCCTGGCTCCAGAGCAGAGGGGCTCCAGCCCTGGAGCATCTCCGGGGCCTCCTCTGGACTCTCTCCAGCAGCTCCACGTCCTTGTGCTGTTGTTCCCAGGGCTGGAGGCAGCTCTGCAGGGGGTTCTCAGCTGAGGGGGCAGAGGGGCAGAATCCCCCCACTCCCCTGCTGCCCACATTGTGGGATCAGCCCAGGACATGGGGAGCTGTTCCTCTCTTGCTTTCTCTTCTCACTGCTAGAAAACACCTCTTATTTTTTTGGAAAATTCTGTTCAGAGTATCCCCATCACTCAGAGACAAAGAGAACAACATGGAATATTGGCATAAGCCTGGTACAGGAGCCCAGTGCCATGGCCCAGGTGTCTTGAGGGCCTCACACAAAGTGTGTAGCTACAGGTAAGGCCATCCTGGGGCTGATCAGGGCTCTTCCCTGCTGACATCCCCTGCTCTCTGATTGCTGTTACAGCATCAGTTTGGGTCATGTTGGGTCAGAGGCTGCTGAGGTCATAATCTTCCTCCATGATTCGTGATTTACTGTCACCTCGTGACACCAGTGGCTTTACTGGCACCATTATTTCACCTTGTTCTGGGGACACCAATCCCAGCCCTTACATTCACCCTCTCACCACACTGTTTCAAACCAGGACAGCACAGAGCCCCATGAAACTCTCTTTTCCCACAGAGACTCTTTTCACATAATTAATCCCGACATTTTACCTATCGTTCTTGAGTTGGGGCTTTATTTTTGTGGAGGGGTGAAGAGCCTGGAGGTAGCTGTTTGCTCGCCACACAAAGTAGGTGCTTTGCAACCTGCCAAACACAGTCCCAGCTATATTAAAACTGGGGTGGTTGTTATAGCAACACGGGCACGTGTGTCTGGGTGTGCAGGGAAAACAAACCCGAGCCCAGGTTGTCACGGGCAACACGAGGCATCTTCCCAGTCACACCAAGCTCCCCGTCTTGCCTGGTGTCATCTGAAGGCAGCAGGGACTGGGAATCATCCTGCTCTCCCAGTGCTGCTGCCAGTTGCTGGCTGGGAGCTCAGCGCCGTCTCGCAGCTGATTCAGCTCCTGGAGAAGAGGGTAATTTTCTTTATCCTGTTTGCTTCCTCCTGCCTTGCAGGCTGCCACAGCACCTTCACCCAGCTGGGGAAGACAAGCTCATGGCTCCCTCCCAAACAGATGGCTGCAAGGAAGGTCCAAAAATAATCCTGCGAGTTTTGAGCCTGCCTGGCTGATTGGCAGAACCTCCAGAGACCACCAGAAGAAGCAGATGGTCAAGACATGAGATCAGAGCTGGAGACAGGGATGTCAATCAATAGGTTGGAGGACCAGGCTCTGGGATGTGGGACAGAGCAGGCACCGAGCACTGCCCCAGGACCAGTATTTGAGCAATGAGAGTGGCTGCAAAGTCTGGTTTTAATTTCATATAAGATAGTATAAAAAAATCAGAGCTTTGTCGTGCTGCAAAGGTCAGCCCTGATATTGCTCTACCCCTGAGAGGATGTGTTGAGCCTCTGTCAATGCCCACATCAAACTCTCAGGCAGAATATCCAAATAAATAGGGAATAAAATAATAATGAATAGGGAAAGAACAACTGAACAGCCACTGCAGAAATAAGAGCAGGGAAAAATCCCACCAGTTGTAATGGTGTTTTGTAAAATTATTCAGAATATCCTTCTGGATGCTGGGCTGCCCCCAGGCTGCACTGGTACCCTGAATCAGAGCACCACAAGAAGGCAGCAGCAGAATTATCTCCTTCATCCCTTCACACTGTTTTTTGGCCAAATGTCTCCAGCTGATGCTATCCCACAGCATCCTCTGCACAGGAATGTGGCACAAAAACTCTGGTGTGGTCCAGAAACCCAGTTAGGGTGAGTGGTTTAAGCTAAAAGATGTGGTCAAACTACCCCGTGTCCAGCAATCAGCAGTGCAGTGTCTGGAATCTGGAAACACTGATCCCTTTGGAGAAGTTGAAGGAGCCAAACCTGCCCTTTTCACTTAAAAAAAAAAAAAAAAAAGAGTGGAAGGGGATAAAAATCTGCAAATAATGGATTGAAAAGAAATTATCTAGGGAGTGTGTTCTCTTAATGAGGTAGACTATGGAAAGGAGAATTTAGCCTGAGAATTACAAAAAAACAAGCTATGAGAGAGAAGAGACACATCTGAGATGGGAGCCTCTCCCAAGGACAGTGGTGGCAGGTTCAGAATGGACTCCTGGTCTGGGCAAAGCCAAGTACAGGCTCCTGGAGGAGCAGTAAATCTGACCTGAGCTGCCTCTTCCCCCTCTGACGCCTGGATTTCAGCCCCTTTCCCAGCATATTCCTTCATGGCCAGGCTGATTTTTAGCTCCATGCTCTCCCTCCAGCAGGACTTCCCAAACTGCATCCTTGGGCACATCAGCAGCTCTGGCAGCAACAGCTCCTCACCCTGCACTGGCAGGACTTGGCCTGGGCTGCACCAGGTCTCCAAATAGCCCCTTTACTCTTAGAAGTACACAAACCACAGTTTGTAAATCCCTTTTCTAGCGAGAACCTCATGTGATTCAGCAACGACAGTGTGTCCACACCATTCCTGCTGCTTGGAGCGTGTCTCCCCTTTTCCTACTGTACCAGGGATGTGCTCACATCCTTTTGCACCCCTGAGATTTAGTGCTGTGCTACCAGGTGAGAGTCCTGAGAACTGATGTAGTTCAATTAAAGCCAACACACACAAATTTAATACTCTTCTGTGACTTCCTCCGTGCCTTAATTCTTGATGCAAAGTGCTGCATTAACAAACTCGGGAACAGAAACCCTTTTATTGGGAGATCCATCTTTATGTAAAGCAAAAGCACCAGAAACCCCCCTGCATTACCCAAATCCTCTTATCAAACTCTCAGGCCACAGAAATACATGAAAATCACTGAAAAGCAGTGTAGGGTTTGCAGAAAGCTGTGTGTGTGAGGAAATCCTAGAGTCCCCAGTGAGCCACCAGAATCCCTGAGCCCTTTATCTGAAGCATCACTGCAGGGGGTTGAGGAGCTGTCTGGAAGGACATCACATGGCTGATGGACAGACAGCTTCAGGGCAGACCCTCTGGACAGACAACTCTGCAGGTCCTGCCCATGGACAACCTGCTCTTGGCTGCTCGGAGCTGGGAGGGATGAGGGGATGACCCAAATACAGTCAACAGAATGTGTTGAGCTGGGAGGGACCCACAAGGATCATGGAGTCCAACCCTCAGCCCTGCACAGGCCCAGCCCCAAGAGTCACCCCATGTGCCCCAGAGGATCAGCCAAAGCCTCCTGGAGCTCTGGCAGCCTTGGGGCTGTGCCCACTGCCCTGGGGAGCCTGGGCAGTGCCCAACCACCCTCTGGGGGAAGGACCTTTCCCTGAGATCCAACGTGACCCTGCCCTGACACAGCTCCAGGCCATTCCCTGGGTGCTGTCCCTGGTCCCCCCAGAGCAGAGCTCAGTCCTGCCCCTCCTCTGCCCCTGCCCAGGCAGTTGGAACTGCAGTGAGCTCTCCCCTCAGTCTCCTCTGCTCCAGCTGAACGCACCAAGTGCCCTCAGTGTCCTCATACGGCTTCAAATCCAGGCCCTTCCCCATCTCTTTGCCCTCCTTTGGACACTCTCCAATGGCTCAATACCTTCCCTACATTGTGTCCCCCCAAAGTGCCCCAATGTTGAGGTGAGGCCGCCCCAGGGCAGAGCAGAGCGGGACAATCCCCTCCCTGATGCCCCCAGGACAGGGTTGGCCCTCCTGGCTGCCAGGGCACTGCTGACTCAGGGACAACTGGCACCCACCAGCACCCCAGGGCCCTTTCCACATCTCATTTCACCTCTCAGCTTGCAGGGAGCAACTTGCAGCACTGACCAGAGAAGCAAAACAACATCAGCTCTCATATTCACTCGATACTTGCTGCTTTAAAGGCCAGTATTTACCCTTCTGCCAAATAAACCCAAAACTCAACCCATCGGGCCGCCTCTGAGAAGTCTGGACCCCAGACTACAAACCAGAACCCTCCACTACACACTTCTCATTAGGAGCCAGAGCTCTTGCAGGCAGCTGAGTGGGTAATTTTAGCTTATCTGAGAGTGCCAGGAGATGAGAACATTGCTGAAGGACCGTCTGGAGAGGTGTCTGCAGGAGGGGAGGCAGCACACCCATCCCCACCCTGCGGGCTGGGCACCACTGCTCTGCACCCCCCAGCTGTGACCCCTCCAGGCACAGGGAGCACTTAGAGAGACTCTTTACAACTGAACCTGCCATGAATGCAGACATTTGTTACCCCTCAGCTCTGTTTTATAACCTGCAGTGCAGTGTTGCTGTGAGGAACGGAGTGCTCGAGCACTGAGTGTGTCTTACAGCATGCCTTATACAGCAGCAAAGTGATTAATTAAAATTTACAAGACTAATCCAAATGCCTAAACATGTTTCTTGGCTGGAACTCCTGTAACCTGCTGCCAACAACATCCCAAAGTAACGACAACCCCCAAAGTCAACCTCTGGGAGCCATGAAGAGGCTGTGTCTGATCTAAGCCAGTTGGTAACGGGAGAAGAACGAGAGAGATGTGATTCTTCAGGAAAAACAAAGCACGTGGACACAGTAATGTCTGGGATGTCTGGCTCACACTGGGAATAGCCCCTTCCCAAGTCACAAATGCTGGCCAAAGCCCAGTTTTATTAAGTATTTTGCTGCAGCCTTGAAAATAAAATGGTGAAACAGCCAAGTTCACATCCAGCCCCGCGGCCCGTGGGATGCTGAGCACTTCCAGCTATCACTGAGCCAAGCCAAAGGCTTTGCAAAATCAGAGCCTCAATTATTCCCTGGGAGGATTTCTCCGCAGAACTCCAGAGGATACAGATACTGATCACATCTCTCCCCCCACAAATCCCCCCGCAGAATATAATCCAATAACGTGATACTTTGGGTAACCTTTGAAAACTTCCAATTGCAATTTCTCGGGGGCAATATTTGAGACTAATTTAGAGTGAAGGGAGTGAAACTGGGGTTAAAGCCCAGTTTTCCCATTTAAGTGGGAAGAAAGACTCAGGGAAATGTCACAGTCAGCTCTGGCAGGTTTACAGAGGTGGAACCCTTGGAGCTGCTCGCTTGGAACTGGTGGCATAAATCAAACAAATGAGATGGGGGAGACTCTCTAAAGGCTGATCTTGCTGGGCTTTCCCTTAACAACCCCTTCCCTTGCAAAACGTAAATAAATGCCCAACTTTTAGCTTGATGAACTAATCTTTTCTAGCTCTGAGAGCAACGCCTTGCACTTAATTATCATCACTAAATGATTTCAGTGTTTTCAAAGCACACTGGTTGCTTATTGGTAATGATTTCACTGCCATGAAGTAAAACCTTGCAGGGATGAATGGGAATGTTACTCATGGAAACACAGCTCGTTTATAACTCTATTTTAGACACTTAAATTAGTAAGGATCAACTCAGCCCGACTGGAATAATAATTTTAGCAGCAGAGTCAAGAAGCAAGTGAAAAACAAAATGCCTTATCCTGAGTAAAAATAGTTGTGCTGTCCCACCATTCCTATAAAGAACCCTCTCAGCTCCCCCGTCCAGCTGGAAGTTTGTGTCATGGCAGAAGCCCTGGCTTGGGGAAGGAGATCTTTACGGCCCCCATGAAAAGCCACCACCTTGTGCCAAGTTACACACACCTGAAAATCATCATCTGCACTTACTTGGGGCTCCGGGCTCCCGTCCCTCCGTGTGTCCTCCGTCTGAATTCGGGACACTGAGGGCCCTCCTGCAGCCCCTGCTCGTGGGGAGGCACAGAATTGTGCCCTGCTTGCCAAAAACACAACAGCCCCTTAAGAAAAGACCTCTGAGCTTCAGGAGCACCCACTCATGCGCTCTGCTCAGGGCTCTTCCAGCAGCCCTGAGAGGGCCATGGTTTCCAACGTTGAGCAATGTCTCCCACTGATCTCAAGAGCCAGGCAAATATAATTCAGATCTCACACAAATAAGATAGTGGGGAAGTTGCATAAGATTCTGGCACAGCTGGGAACAGACTCGAGGACTCTGATTAAATCTGGCAAATCTCACCCAGTTTGACACATCCTGCTCGTTGCAGGAGCCAGGCTGGCTTGTGCCACCTCCTGCTTCTGCGCCATCCCCCCATGGGGAGTCCTGGCTTTTCCCAGGGCTCTGCTGCCTGCTAACGAGCTGGTTAGGCTAATTAGCAAACTTGAGTTCTGTGTCCCCATGAGCTGTTCCCAGAATCAAAGAATCACAGAATGACTGAGGTTGGAAAAGACTGCCGAGATCACCAAGTCCAGCTGCCAACCCAGAACCACCCAGCGAGATCGCCACTAAACCTTGTCTTCAAGTGCCATATTCACATGTTTTTTGAACACTTCCAGGGATGGGGACTCCACCACTGCCCCGGGCAGACCCTTCCAATACTTGGCAGCCCTTTCCAGCAAGAAATGCCTCCTGCTGATGTCCAACCTGCCCCTCCCCTGGCAGTGCTGAAGGCCATTCCCTCTCCTCCTGTCCCTTGTTCCCTGGGAGCAGAGCCCAACCCCCCCCGGCTCCCCCCTCCTGTCAGGGAGTTGCAGAGCCACAAGGTCCCCCCTGAGCCTCCTTTTCTCCAGGCTGAGCCCCCCCAGCTCCCTCAGCTGCTCCTGCTGCTCCAGCCCCTTCCCCAGCTCCATTCCCTTCCCTGGACACGCTCCGGCCTCTCCATGTCCTTCTTCTCCTGAGGGGACAACTCACTGGTACCAGTTACTCGCCCAGCAGCAGCAGGACAGGGAACTCCACAAGGATAAATGGGAAGGTTCCTGGTCCTGCAGCCAACACAGCACTGCCTGTGTTTGCTTTTTCTAAAAATCATCACAAGTGAGAGACGAGTTTAATTAAACAATGTTTATTTGCAAAATTGAGAAATGGCAAAATTACAGCTCCACAAGCTTAATTTGTTCCATTATGAGCAAGCACTGGGCTTCACATCCGTGAAAAGGTACTTTCCTTTTCCTTTTGTGTAAATTTTACAGGAATTCAGCCTTGTTCTGCTACTGGATGAACAAGGTGGAGCAAGCCAAGAAATGCAGCCTTAGTGCTATGTGCTATCAGACAGGGCTGACCTATTATCTGGGATATCTTAATGTTCTTTTAATATTGTTTTCATGCAGTTGCACTTAAATTGCCAGATAATCTAATTCAAATGGGAATATTTCTCCTCCCAAGCAACAGTTCATTGTCCTTAAGAGCACCAAACCCAGGGGCTGCTCAGCAGAGAGGAATGTCCATGGCTGACAGAGGGGTGGGGAATGGTCCTGGGACAAATTCAGGCTTTTTAACCCTTTCCCTGCACAGACTGAGCACTGCATTAAATATATTATGGCTACTAATTCTCAAACACAGTCATTAACTGCCCAGAGCACAGATTTTGCCCCCTGTATCTCCCTGTATCACAGATGCTGTGACGTGACTCCAGCATAAGTTCAATTATTTGGATGTCAACATTTGCAGAGTTTCTCCATCTATAGATTCCAAGTCACAGCTGATGTTGCTAAGCATCTGTATGCCTAAATTTACACCAATTTTCACTGCATTTGTGTGGAAAAAGTAAAAAGTCCCATCCTTGGAAAGGTTCAAAGCAACCTGGTCCGGTGGAAGGTGTCCCTGCCCATGGCACAGGGGGATTGGGACGAGCTTTGAGGTCCCTTCTGACCCAAACCAGCCTGTTATGCTCTGAAAGAAGGAGAGAAGTGGTGCCATGAAGTGCTGCACACCCAAATGAGACCATCCTTCAGTACCAAGGATGGCAGAACAAGAGGGTGAATTAAAGTAACTTGATAATACCTGGGCAAGGAAACCTTCGTGAGGGCAAAGAGCTACAGGGGCTGAAAATAACAGATGGATTCATCTCTAAACGGTCAGATCATTTTATTGCATATTAATGGTCAGTGTGGTGTATAAATGTTCACATGTGAAATGTTCACATATGAAACGTTCACATGTGAAATTTTCACTTATAAAATGTTCACATATTTTCATATGTTCAGGGATAAAATGTTCACTTATAAAATGTTCACTTATAAGATGTTCACTTATAAAATGTTCAGTTATAAAATATTCACTTTAAAAAGAGGCTTTTCCCCCCGAAGGTGCTGGAATGTTTCACACACTTCCACTAAAATACCCTCCCTGTCTGCCCTGCCCCATGCCAGGTATCATCTTCCTGTGTCAGTTATTGGGTTTTAAGCCCACACTCTCAACAGACCAATTTCAGTTCACCATAGTCGGGATTTTCCGTGCCTGGGTGTTGAGATCAGTCTTTCCACATCCCTGTAAGGTCTCCGATTGCTTCCCAGCGACAGGAAAAAAACCGATTTCTTCTGAAGCCAACACCCCGGAGCAGGGGTGAGAGGTGGTCCTTGCTGCCCACCCCCCAGGGACCTCCAGGTAGGAAGGAGTGTTATTGTGGGTATTTATCACCCCTTTACTGCTACAAGGGCACCGTGGCAGGAGCCCCATTTAAGCTCTATTATAACTCCTTTTGAGTGACAGGCACAGAGTAATGAGTGTCATTGCCTGGGGAAGGCCAGACCAAAGGGAAGCTCTAAATAGACCTGTCAGGGAGATGCTAAAGAGACTAATACATCAACTCCACCAGCACCCAACACAGAGAAACCTTTTAATCCACTGGTCTTTCAATTTGAAATGTTTACCAAGGCCCAGCATCCCTAATGCTGGATAGGTAATACGCTTTTTTCTTTATGAATAATTGTAATGACCCCTCTAAGTACATGCCTGGATTTCTTTTCATGAAAAACAAGCAGAAGAGGAGGAGAAAAGAAGAGGCAGGCTGCCAGGGATCCGAGTGCTTCAGTAGCTGACAAAAGACAAGAGAATTTGGGCTGGCTTTCTTTTTTTTCTTTCTTTCTTTTCTTTTTTTCCTTTTTTTTTTTAATAATAATAATAATAAAAAAAGGCAGCTTTGCAATGATGAATTCACAAGTTGTTATGGGAACTGGCAGCACAGATGATGCCCCAAAGGAGTGCTGAGCAGCGTCTTTAGGATCTGGAGGGATAATAATGTAACACAGACGTCTGGAATAGGCAAGGATTTCACCAGAATTGTGGGACAATTTGTAACCTCACCCTCTCCGTGCGCAGTCCGTGTGCCAGCACAGAGCCAGGGCCCAGGCAGCACGTCACACCCAGACTGTGGCTGAGGTGTTCCCTGGTGTTCTGGCCCTGTCCCAGCCCCCGGGGCCATCAGGAGAGGATCCCTCCTTGTTCTCCTTGTTTGTTTATTTACTTTGCCGACACACTCATTTTCCTTCACACTCCTCACATTTTCCAGCACCTCTGTGCTTGGAAATGACCCTACTCAGCCACATCTGCACCAGCAGCAGTTGGAAACGCTGGAAGTGAGGAGGACACGAGAAGAAGGTTTTATTTCTTTGGAAGTGACTGCGGCCATCACCTCTGCTCAGATCACAGGATTCCAGAATGTGCTGAGCTGGGAGGGACCCCCAAGGCCCATCCAGTCCAACCCTCAGCCCTGCACAGGCCCAGCCCCAAGAGTCACCCCATGTGCCCCAGAGGATCAGCCAAAGCCTCCTGGAGCTCTGGCAGCCTTGGGGCTGTGCCCACTGCCCTGGGGAGCCTGGGCAGTGCCCAACCACCCTCTGGGGGAAGAACCTTTCCCTGAGATCCAACCTGCCCCTGCCCTGACACAGCTCCAGGCCATTCCCTGGGTGCTGTCCCTGGTCCCCCCAGAGCAGAGCTCAGTCCTGCCCCTCCTCTGCCCCTGCCCAGGCAGTTGGCACTGCAGTGAGCTCTCCCCTCAGTCTCCTCTTGCATGAGAGGAGAGGAATGTAATGTTTGGAGGACTGACTCTCTGCCCCCACTGCTTCAAAGCCCAGGAGCAGTGAGTGCCTGGCTGTGCTTCCCTCTCTGTGGTGGAAGAGGCATTTTGCAGCTCTGCACAGGCACAGACAGGCTGGGAGTGCTCGGCAGGATGAGGGTTTTCCAGGAATGGAGACAGATAAAGCCTGTGGGCTGTTTTCAATAGGGGAAGATTTAATTCACATACACCTTCATGCATATGAGGGGCTGGAGCATGTCCTGGGAAGGGAACGGAGCTGGGAAGGGGCTGGAGCAGCAGGAGCAGCTGAGGGAGCTGGGGGAGCTCAGCCTGGAGAAAAGGAGGCTCAGGGGGGACCTTGTGGCTCTGCAACTCCCTGACAGGAGGGGGGAGCCGGGAGGGGTCAGGCTCTGCTCCCAGGGAACAAGGGACAGGAGCAGAGGGAACGGCCTCCAGCTGTGCCAGGGGAGGCTCAGGTTGGACATCAGCAGGAATTTCCTCATGGAAAGGGTGGTCAGGCCTCGGAAGGGTCTGCCCAGGGCAGTGGTGGAGTCCCCACCCCTAGAGGTGTTCAAAAAATGAGTAGATGTGGCACTTCATGATATGGTTTATTGGGCACAGTGGGATTCAGTTGAAGGTTGGATTTGATGATCTTGGAGGTCTTTTCCAACCTTCACAATTCTATATTTTGTCTTTTAAAGGAAAGTTACAGAACAGGTAACGTGGAACAGCTACATTGGTCACTGCTAAACCTGGGCTTTGCACATCTGCACTGGATTTATAGGTGATACTTAAGTGTAGATAAAATTTGAATTACAGCCGTTATACAATGATTTCACCCTCAGGTGAGGTCATATAACATAGAACATATAACAGCATCTACTACAGGCCAGAATGGGAATATTCTCCAATGACCCTCACTGTCCAAATGGCTTGGTCAAAGCACCACAGCAACATCCTTGGAATAACCAGGTGTGGGAGCAGACACACCACAGGAGCCAGGGGCTTCCTGGCCAGCAGTGATACCTCCATGGATTGAAAAGAGCTTGGCCGTGGCATGGAAGGTGCAGGATCCCAGACACAAAGCTGAGATGTTACTGAGTTCTGTAAAAAGCAATATAATAACTGCTCCCAGAGCCCAGACTCGGCTGCCAGCACAGCCCCTGAGCTCGTCCCTGTGCTTTGTAACTACAGCCTGTGAGACATCCTGGGCCCTGGGAAAATGCTGAGAAAGGAGTGCAGAAGAGTAGGGCGAAGTCCCACATCACTGCAGCCTATTAATTGCTCAATACTGATGCCTCTGGATGGGAATCAGCTCAGTGACTGGGGTTGGTTTGCAGACCTCTGTGGGGTCTGTGGTCTGGAGACAAGAGCACACCTCGTGTGCTTCCCCCAGAGCTGCTGCTCACACTTGGAAGAAAGTCCAGTGAAACTCTCAAGGTTCCTCTTGATCTGCCTTCCAAAACCCTTGTTCAAAATGTACTTCGCTGAGCTTTTTATGTAAATTCTTACACACCAGTCCCCCACCAGCCCCACAAACCAGTGTGCCCTGGTCCCCCCTGGGCTGGGCCGGGCTGGGCCTGGGGGAAAGCCACAATTCCAACTCCCTTTCCATGTTGCACCCCTGCAACACAGACCTACCCACAACACACTCCCACTATTTATGCCTGGAGTACATTTATATTTGTGTTGTAAATAAAGTGTGGGGTTTGCCATTCAAACAGTCCTGTTTGTGCCTCCCTCCCACCTGTCCAGTGACTCCATCAGCCTGTGCTATTTTTCCAGCTGTCCTTTCAGTCTGTGCCAGGAGAGGGCTCTTGGTCTCCTTCCCCTTTGTAACCTTCAGACACCAGAATTTATAGACTCCATCAAATGAGCATGAAAAGAAGTATTTCCTGCACCAAAAGCTTGTAGGAACGCCTTTACTCGCAGGGAAGATAGAAAACTCATTTGTGATTTTTTTTCTGCACTACAAGAACTTTCCTGGAGTTTAGGAGAATGGGAGAACTGAGGGGTTTACCACAGTACCTGCAGTTTGCATTTACCTGGTGATTTTCAGGGACCTCTTGCCAAAAGTCTGGCTGTGAGCTCTTCCAGAAGGTAATAAAACCTGCCCCCTGCCTTCTCTGCAGAACTACTTAATGGGCTTGGGAGCTTTGCTCTCCATTTCAAATTAACTCCAAGGAAGAAGGATAATATTCATATTCTCAGTACGTATTCTCAGCATTTGCTGTTCTTTCCTCTTTGGCCAAGCTGCCAAGCCCCACCAGCAGACCCAGCTCCCCACTAGAGTGTCCTGCACAGCCTGTGGTGGGTGTGCTGAGGATTGTCCTCCCTCTTCTCTCCTCAAACTCTGTCTCCCACTCCGCCAACTCAGCCAAAATGCCCCAGCCGAGCTCTCCATGTCCGGCTCTTCCCTCCACTGCCCTTCCACCACTTTTTACTCCAGTCCATCAGAAAGGGAAAAAAGTCCTTTCTTGATGGGGTTCACAGATGTCCCAAACAGTCCCCATCCCTCCTGCCTTCAAGAAAAGCTTGAGGAAACTTGGCAGAGCCCAGGAATCATCACCTATAAATTATGGGCTGTGGGCTGAGAACCAGCCCAAACTGAGAGGCTTCCTTGAGTCATGTGAAGTCGTTGAGCTCACACTCCTGGGGCCATCCAGAGGGCTCAGGGTCATCCAGGTCATCCAGCTCTTCCCTGCTTCTTTGTGGGGTTCTGACTTCTAGGGACATGATACCTCAGAGCTTTTTTGGATTTTTTTAATTTTTGTAGATTTTAGAAGTAGTTGTGTAGTGAATGGAAATTTTAATGTAGCTGTGCTGTCCCACACTCCGTAGCCCAATGTTTACACATACCCAAGCCTGCTATCCCATTTCATATCAATCCCTCCAAAATTCCGTTAGCCTGTTTAGCCTCCTTTCAAGGTAGAATTGTGGGAAAAACATCCTAAGGCCTGAACCAGAAGATAACACATGGGCACAGTGGCCTCCAAGCCCGGAACCTTGGAGGAACTCCAAGGACTGTATGTGATGCAAAGATAAAGAGGAGAAGAGGGGGTCCCAAACTCCCCAGGCCCAATTCCCAAAGGGGCGTGTCAGGGGGCAGAACTGGGGGGTGGACAAACCTGGGATTGGATGGACCTTATTACAAAATCACAGAGCCACTGTCTGAGGGGGCACGTGGTATGGATTCCTCTAGGCCTATGGACACATTAAAGCACCTGCTCTCTTAACTCCTACACTAAATTGGCTCAGAGTCCTTTTCTCTGCAGTCTCTTAAGGCAACAGACATTTCAGCCAGGAAAGCAGGAAATCCTGTGCAGAACAACCCTCTCTGCTCTGCCTGATGAGTTGAACCAGGCACAGCTTCTCTGCAGAGCTCTGTCCAAGCCAACTCACCAAAGCAGATTCTCCACAGAACTGTGCTCCTTGGGTAGGAAAACCAGGTCACTCCATGATTTGCTCCTTCTGCTTCTGCCTGGAATCCAGAGCTCCTGACAAGAGCCAACAATCACAAGTGTTTTCTATTAAAAATATCATCCCATCAGCAACACTCTGTCACAGCTCCATGGGACTGTGTTGGGCAAACCCCTGCCCCATCCCTGGAAGTGTCCAAGGCCAGGTTGGGCAGGGCCTGGAGCAACCTGGGCTAGTGGAAGGTGTCCCTGCCTGTGTCAGAGGGTGGAATGAGATGGGATTTAAAGTCCCTTCCAACCCAAACTATTCTGGCATTCTGTGATCTCCCTTACCAAAGTTTGTTCTGTACGTGCACAGGATCCCCACGTTATCCTGGCCTTTGGACACTTTAAACGTAAAAGGATGTGAGAACACACCTCCCATGGAGGGTGTGATACCTCCTACTCTGAGGTGAGGAAAGGAAGCAGGTCATTCCCACCCATGCAGGAATCTCAGGGTTACCAAGGTGCTGTTTCCTCCTCAGATATGAGGCTTTATCCAAGTGTGTCAGGAGTTTTTAAGAGGGCAATTTATCACTCGAGATAGTGCTTAGTGAGAGAGTATTAAACTGTGCACAGAGGGAAGCACAACAGTGGCCCTTGAAAAGCAGCCTGGCCCTTGAGAGTGAGGGCACTAATATGGGACTTTAATGCTTCCTCTTGTGCACACTTAATGCTGCTATAAAGAGGACAGAAATGTGTCACTTTGGGCACAGACCTTCTCTTAATTATACCTGCTGCATGTTATCAGTAATAAAGGAAAAGTGATATAGAGACAGCTGATAAATTAATTTCTTTCTCCTTCTGGGAACCCCACATGAAAGCAAAACCAGAGCAGTGAGATCCCAAGTCCAAAACACAATTTGCACTGATAACCGCCCCACTAATTTGAAGGGAATCTTGGACTTTCCCTTGGAAACCCGTGTTGAGCAAACACTGCCAGTGTTCACTTCCTGCCCTCCAGTCCATCCCAATCCCAGTGAAAACTCCAACAAGCTGCTCCCAGTGAAACAGCCCCTTCAGGCTGCAAGGAGAGTTTGCATTTCTTCCAAAAAACACAAACACAAAGAAGGGTAGACAGGCTCCCATCTGACTTTTATCAAAGCCTGGATGAGGGGGGACTTTCAACACTGCCTTCCAAGCAGCCCTTTGTAAAGAGGGGAGGATGGGTAAAAATAACTTGTAATTAGAGTCTAATGAATCAGCACCGGTTGTCTCGCCAGCAGTGCTCCTGCTCCACGTGCTGCTTAATCGCTCCATATTCACAGAATGTGCTGAGCTGGAAGGGACCCCCAAGGCCCATCCAGTCCAACCCTCAGCCCTGCACAGGCCCAGCCCCAAGAGTCCCCCCATGTGCCCCAGAGGATCAGCCAAATGCTCGTTTCATCCGGCGGGAGCAGCCAGCACATCGCTTCTCCTGCCCCCACGAATGTTCCTCCTCACCCCCCGGTGCAGGTTCAAACTCTGTTTCATCCCAGAGAGGAACAGGACATGACTTTACCAGGCCAGGAAGCCCAAGGAAGCAGCCCAAGGAAGCCCAGCTCCGGGGGCTGATGCACCTGGAAGCCCGCTCACCCTGTTTTACCCATTTGCGGCGCTTTGGCACAGCCAAGAATTGAGCTGTGTAAGCAGGGCCAAGCCTTCTCTGTGGCACAGTGGGAATCGATTCAAACCACCCCAAAATTCCTTGGCAACAAGCCCTAGACTTCACAGCAGCATTAATTCAGTGTGTTTCCATGAAATGCTTCTCATTCCCACCACTCCTTCCCGTGCACGCGCAGACTTCCCTGGGTCCCGCTGTGTTGTGGGGAAGGGAAATGCCCCGGCATGTCCTGCAGTGCTGGGGATAATGAAATACCTGGAAATCTGCTTCTGAAGCAGCTCAGAAGAGCATTTCAACCTGGCAAAGTGTCTGGCAGCACCAGCAGCAGGGACTGACACCGTGCTCAGCACAAGTGACACGCAGACAAGGTGCCGCTTCTGACAGATGAAATAATGAGAGCTCCATGAAAGAGGAATAAATTCCCTTTGCTGATGACTGCAGAGCAAATTTGCAAAGTTCGCAAGGAAAAGCCATTTTTTTGTTCCAACTGCATGTTCCTCCTGAGAGATGAAAATTTAACTGGGTTTTTTTTTCCTTCTTGCATCTGAATAAAAGTCTAAAAGTCCTGTTAAAGACCATTTCTAAATCTTTTACTTTAGCTTGTGGTTTCAACTAGGCCAGAGAAGAAAACTGATTTTCAATTTAGAGCACAGTCAAAAATAAAGTGAAGCCCAGGTTCACTTAAGAAAGACCAGAAAGGGTTGTCAAAAACATGGTTTGATTTACTTTCATTTCCTTTTTTAAATATAAAGGATATCATAGAATCTCAGGACGTTTTGGGTTGGAAGGGAACTTAAAGCTCATCTCATTCACCCCCTGCCATGGGCAGCAACACCTTCCACTAGCCCAGGTTGCTCCAAGCCCTGTCCAGCCTGGCCTTGGACACTTCCAGGGATGGGGCAGCCACAGTCAAAAATCACCAAATATATCAATTATATCAAATATATGAAATCATCAGTTATATAAAATAATCAGATTTGCTTTATAATTCCTTTAGTTAGAGAAGTGTGTGGAGCTGCAGAGACCTGGACTAAGTGGCTTCAATCCAAAGGCCAGCTCCACGTCCAACACTAAAGACAACTTTTCTGTTAAACCTTTCTGTCATCTTTCCCACTAAACTTTTATTCTGCAAAATGCAAACATAACGTATTCAGATTTAGGCAGGTTGAGCAAAAGGTTTGTCCTCTTATTTTATTCATTTTCCCATTTCCTAGAGAATCTCTCAGGGGAAAACGCTGTGAATAATTCCTGTAATTCCCCTGTAAAAATATGCAACACAAGAAGTGGAAGAACCTGCACATCCCCCCAACACTGAGCCTGCAGAAGTCCTTCATGGCAAACAGCAAAAAACATCCCAATTTGCACGAATCAAATTAAGAAGGTTACAACACATAAAAAAATTATTTGATTTAACAATCCGCACTGTCTTAGCAGAAGATAGTGAAGGGTTTAGAGGAGAAGCCATGTGAGGACACTGAGGGCACTTGATGTGTTCAGCTGGAGCAGAGGAGACTGAGGGGAGAGCTCACTGCAGTTCCAACTGCCTGGGCAGGGGCAGAGGAGGGGCAGGACTGAGCTCTGCTCTGGGGGGACCAGGGACAGCACCCAGGGAATGGCCTGGAGCTGTGTCAGGGCAGGGTCAGGTTGGATCTCAGGGAAAGGTTCTTCCCCCAGAGGGTGGTTGGGCACTGCCCAGGCTCCCCAGGGCAGTGGGCACAGCCCCAAGGCTGCCAGAGCTCCAGGAGGGTTTGGACAATGCTCTGAGGCACAGGGGGGGATTGTTGGGGTGTCTGTGCAGGGCTGAGGGTTGGACTGGATGATCCTTGTGGCTTCCTTCCAGCTCTGGATATTTTATGTTTCTCTGATTCTGTGTAATGGTCCTGCCATGACCGTGGCCCACACTCACATTTAACTTCACAGACTCCCAGAACGTGCTGAGCTGGAAGGGACCCCCAAGGCCCATCCAGTGCAACCCTCAGCCCTGCACAGGCCCAGCCCCAAGAGTCACCCCATGTGCCCCAAGGGATTGTCCAAACTCTTGTCTGAACTCTTTCAGCTTGATTCCAGCTCCATCCCTTCAGCCCAGGGGCAGGGGAGGGCACTGCCTCTGGCACAGCTGTGGTACCACGGCCAGCCTGAGGGGACTGAGATCCCACGGGATTTTACAGAGGATACTGAAGCACCTCACCCACCACACAGGACAGAAAGATGCCTTGACAACACCAAGAGGAGACTTTCCTGGTGTCTCATGGATCCTAGTGGAAAACCAGGGGTTTGATGGGTTTAGTATCTACTCTCAGGACTCAAGGTCTGAATTTCCCTTATTGAACAGAACTCTCCTGAGCTCCAGCATCACTTTCAGAACACACCATCTCTACCAAATAAAACTCTGAGATAACAACTATCTCCTACAGCTCTGTGTGCTCTGCCTGGACACACAAAATAACAATGTTCTTTTATTTCAGGGTTTTTTTTCTGGTCTGATTGGTTAAGCCATGCAAAAAAGAGACCCACAGCTCGGTTCGTATATGCATTAACCATTAATTATATCGCTACAAAATGTGAGGCCACAAGGAGGAAGGGTAAAATAAGCATTCAGGTTGGTTTCCTTGTTTCAAGCTTGTTATTTTTGGCTAAATTCCCTGCCTTTCATTTAAAGGCCAGGTCAGAAGATGACATCCCAATGGAGCAGAGCATTTTCCTTTTCTCTTCCCTTTCTTTTGATCCTCCCTTGTTCTGCAGTGAGAAGGCCACGAGCTATTTCCATGGCTAAGAAGAACACAGAGTCAAAATTATTCTGCAGAAAACAGCCCTGGAAAGGCAGGAAAGGCAGGAAGGAATATCAGGAGCAGCTGCAGGAGTAGAGAAAATCCCAGTATGACCATGGGAGCCTGGGCTGCAGCCCCCTTGCTGGGAGCTGGGAAGCTCTGGTTCAAAGCACCCAGACGAGGCATGGAAGAAATGCTAAGTTTTGGTGTGTTTTAAGCTAAATTTAAACTTTTCCACATCCTCCCCCACAGAAACTTGAGCACAACATTCAGCACAAGCAACTGGTTCATCAACTGCATCTACTCAGGGTTAGAAACAAGGCTGCCTCACCAGTGGCTGTGCAAAGTGCACCTGGATTTTTATGTTTTTTTGGAGAGAGGGAGAGAGGGACATGTTTGTGGGCACCTCTGGATGATCCATGTCCAGGGGATAAGGAGGGATTTACCTGCTCAAAATATTTCATTCCCTTCTCAGGAGGGAAGGAGGGGGAGCTTCTCAATTGGCTCTTAGATTTCCAGTAGTTATTTAAATATGTTAGTAAGTAAATATATATTGAATATATTTACTTTATTAACAATATGAGTAAATAAATATATATTTAATATATTTAATTTAATAACAACATTTACTAACTTCTCAGGGATTTCTAAGCCACTCTGGCTTTTATCTCACAGGCTGCAATATCCAGGGCTAGAATTGGCCAAAAATAAACCCCCTCAAAAGCAGGTAAACTGCCAGCATGGCTGGGACTTGGAGATAAAAAATTCCCCTGAGCTAAATATGATTTTCTGTCTCTCTTTGCACTGGGGGGCTGCAATTCCAACCCAAGCACAGGCAGCATCTCAGCCAAGGTCAGACACGACCATCACGGTCCAAAGACTTGCATGACCAGTCAAACCCTTGACTCTGGAAGTAACTGGAAGACTGAGAGGCTGAAAATCCAGCCTTGGGATTTGATGTGCAGAACTCACGGCCAAATAAAAGCAGCTGCTGGAAAATCTTGAGCAAAACAGAAAATAAGAGCGTGCACGGCTGAGGCTGCTTCCAGGCCAAGCTGTGACATCACGTCTCACAGGTCTCCTCATGGAATAGGATGTTCCTTTCCTGGAATAATAGTAAGGAATAATAGCCCTGGACAGAGAAGTGATGTGGGAAAACACTTGTAATGCCCACATGACCCCAGCACGTGGGGTCTGTGCCTGTCTGGATCCATCCCTGGCTGTTGGAGGACACAGGGATGGGGCTGGGAGGGCAACAAACAGCAACGGCAAAACACACAGAGAAAGCAGAGGAGATTTGGCTTCAAAAAGGAGCTAAGATCTTACATATCAATAAATGTGGAAAGCAAAGAAGGTGTGGACAGGACACCATCACCAAAGGAGGTTCAGCCCAGCAGGCAAGAAGGGCAGGGAGCAGCGGAGGGGGGATGTTTGCAGGCCAGGAGAGGAGCACCGAGAGATGAACCTCTGGATGTGATCGCACCGTGGGGTAAATGCTTTGCACCTCTGAGAAACGAGCAGATCCTGTTGGAATTGAGAGCCACATTCCCTGATCCCTGCCCCAGCCCTGCTGAATCCGTCCCTGGCTACCCTGGGAGGTGTGACCCTGACAGGCAGAGGGGTGGAGAAATGCCACCCTGCACGCAGGGAAAACTTGGCATCTGGCAGGGACCACCTGGAAAAGCCCAGGGAGAGAGCTCAGGCACAGCAAGACATGAGAGGATTGGTGTGAATCACTGATCCAACACAAATTCTGTCGTTTCCTGCAGCACACCAGCAAGGCCAGGATTTTTTTAATGCTCATGGGTATAACAGTGAACAAAACCAGAAGAAACTATAAGATGATCATAACAGCAGCAGCTTTCCCTGTACATTTATTAAAGTAACTCAAGGCCTCTTCAGGAGTTTTGACAATGCCTTGGTCGCCCTTAAATTATTGATGTGGCATTATTTTCTCCCTGAGCCCCCTAATTTGCTCTCAATTCATTGTTCGTGGGATTAAGCCCATTTTTTGAAAATGCAAACACAAGAAAAGCTCAGTGACAGGAGGATGAAGGAAGTCTGTGCTATTCAGCAGCCACCCAGCCACCCACATGCTATCTTAATTCATCAGCAGACAAAGCCAGCTCTTTGTCTTTGCAGCTCCCTCGATGCCATTCATTCCCGGTGAGATATCGCTCCCAGTAATCAGAGCCTGCCTATCCAGGGGGGGAGAGGGAAAAAAAAAAAGAGACAAACCCCCTCTAATCAGGCCTGGGACTTAGCCCCATTGTCACCAAGACAGCTCCTTTTTTAAAAACAATGTATATATAGCAGAGATCTGGATTAACCACCCCTTGCAGGCAGCAGCTCGAGTGAGAGGGGTATTTCCTTCATTTACAAGACTTTTTGCCACTGACAACAGATCAGCTGAGTATCCAGGGTTAATAACATTACTAATTCCCTCAGAATGATGTAGAAGGGATACCCATAGTTTAAGGTTGTTTTAACCTTTGTATCTGTCAAATACTTTCCTTTTCTGTGCTTAATGTACCACATATGTGATCAGCAACCATGAAGGGGTTAATCCTTAACCATTGTTTTAATTGGATCAACAGTTGGCCCCCTGCCACTTCCTTTGGAAGATTATTCCACCATCTAATAGAACTCAGGGCCAGAAAGTATTTTCCTGAGCCTACGTGCCAGAGGAAACACTCTGGGAATAGATAACGGCCCAAGTTTCACAAGGATCAAATATTGCAATTATTATCCTTCTCAACCAGAGTCATGACAGCTCCCACTGCATGTGGCTACACTTCCAAAACCATCCTGGGAATGAGAAGCTAATGGGAAAACTCACTAAAATCCCTGCAGCTTGGACAAATGAAGGAAAACGGAAAACAAAAAGCAACACCTAATTCTGTTGGTGTGAAATTGCTCAGCAGTGGGACAAGAACAGGCAAATCCAGATATCAGTTCCTTCTCTATTTACTTTATATAAATAAAGAATATTTATTAACTCTATACTTTATTTCACTCCAATCTGGCCCATTTGCCCTGGGTTTTGGCTCTTGCTCTTTTCACCCAAGTGGTTTCATGGATGTCTCAGAGCTTTGGGTAATTCCCTGTGCAACCAGCTTCTTCTGCAGATGGAACTTCAATCTGGGGTTTTAGGGCCAGGTCACCCACACATTTTTAATATTATTTTTAAATTTTAATATATAATTTATTTATTAGATATATTAGATGTATTTTATATATAATTACATATCTTTTATATATAATTTTTAAATGCATTTTTCATTTCTTAAAAATGGCTGAGCAGCTGCAGCACCTCTTCTGCCTATTTCTCAAAATTATCCCTTATAATTCTCATTACTCCACGTGGATCAGCCCAAATCCACACCAAGCCAGCGAGAAAATCACTTCCCATGTTTTGCTTTTCGTGAGCACTTTTTAAACAATTAAAAAAAAAAAAAAAAGTACCTTGTGTAACTGTGAGTGAGACAGAAGCGTCTCTCCTTCAGCTGAAGGAAATCAAGTTCCCGATGCCTGCAGGCACAGCCTGAGCACCACAACTCCCCCAGTGGCTCCGTATGGCTGAACACGTGCTGGATTCACACCCAGCTCATGTGCTGCTGAGCAACTTGCTCAGAAAAATCCATTCTCTGGGCTAAAATTCCCTTGACCTCCCATTTAGCCCGTGGCCATGGAGGGGGGATGCTCTCAGCAGAGAAAATGCCTTTAAGACATATTTATGCAGGGATTTTTTTTGAGCACTCACCACACAGGCATCATTATTCGTATTCTGAATTTACTTGGATAATGCTCTGCTTGTTGCCATCTCTGCAAACTGAACGCACACACATAAAGACCTGCAGAAATATATAAATATATTTTCACCTTGCACTATAAATGCTTGTCCGTGACTCCCATCACACAGTTCATGCTCACACTGTGAGCAGTGAGATCCAAAATGTGCTCCATGTGCTGATACTTCTATTAAAAAGGACAGTTTCTGGCACTGTGCAAAGGCTGCATTATGTTTATCACTATTTGTGGGAAAGCAGGAATTTTTAAGACAGGTATCATGGACATAAAAGTCAGAGAACACCTCAAGGAGCTGAGGCCAACAAAGTTTCGGTTTTTAAGAAAGAAAATTCTCCCTCCTGAGGTGATTTCTGAGGAGGTCCCTTTGGTGTTTCTCCCCCTGTAACCCTCCTGCCGTGGGCCTGGTGTGAGCAGGACCTTTCCCGAGGACACAGAGTGAGCGTGAGGGGGGTCAGCTCCACACAGCTGGAAGGGGCAGAGCCAGAGGAATGGATGAGCTCCTTCCCAGGGCTGAAAATGCCCCTCTAGGACCAATAAAAGAGATTTTTTTCCTGCATGGCCCATGCACAGATTGACCAACCCCCTCCGTTGGCCCTTTGGACTCTGACACAGCTTTTCCCCCTCCCAGCCTGGGCTCACTCCGAGCCAGCCCCTTTGCCCTGGGTTTTGGCTCTTCTTGCCCTTTCCACCCAAGTGCTTCCATGGAAATCTCAGCCCTTTGGGTAGTTCCCCGTGCAGCCAAGTCCTACTGCAGACGGAACTTGCACCTGGGGCTTCGGGGCCAGCTCACACACACGGTGCCCAAGGCAGAGGAAGAGGCGAGGTTTGCTGAAGAACACCCCTAATTAGCTCCTCAAGGCCTGGTTTGTTCGTCCTATTGCTTCACCAAGGGCTGGAACTCTCTGCTGGCACCTTTGAGACGTTCTCATCTACAGTAAGAAAGGCTTAATTATTAATTAAAGCCTAGCAGTGCTAAGTGCTGCCTGGGTGTTTCCCTCTGTGCCACAGCTGCCCTTGTTTCCTGTCTATAACCCACAGTGTCCCAAAGCTCTGCTTTTCCCACCCAGGTGCTGGGGACGTGCCCAAGCCCCTCTGCTTCATCAGCTGCATTCTGGGACCTCTGGATTCCCTTCCCAGAAGGATCTGTTTGAACTCAGCAGCAGCGGAAAGGCCCTCAGCCACTTCAGCAATGAAAACATTACAAGCTTGAATTCACTAATGCACGTTTGTCTCAGAGCAAAAGCAAACAGTGAAAGTGCTCCTGCCAAGAGCAGCTGTCAGGATCCCCCACTGCTGGATCAGGGCACGGCTGTGTCTGTCACCTCCCATCCAGTCCCCTCTGCAGCTTCCAAATGTTCCTGACGTGTCTCATCAGCTCATGATAAGGGCAGTGTCGCTGTGCCCATTTTACAGGCAGGAAAACGAAAGTGCAAAGCAGTCGAGCAGCTTGATTGAAGCCAAACTAGGGAAAGGTGCCTTTAAACCCAAACCAAGCCTGGTGTTTAGCAGAAAATTAAATATACGCATTGAGATACAGTGATACACATATATAAACACACATATGGGGG
>VZRE01001674.1:449154-538189 GCA_013396775.1 Cephalopterus ornatus
GGGGGGGGGTTATCTCACCACACTTTATAAAACATCTCTTCAGTCTCCAGCCCATGTGAAATATTGCAGATACCAGACACACAAACTCTATTTTTAGCCAGAAAACCCAGCCCTCACATGTTTATCCATGGAAGTCTTGGGTTCATTTCCTGGGGACTGTTTTGCAATTATTCAATGCCTGCTGCTTTTCAGAGAGGTGGAGATCTCCTTCCCATGTGCCCTTCAAAAGGCAAAGGATTAAATCAACTCTGATGGTACCAAAAGATCCTCTAAACTTGCAGGACACCAAAAGAAATGGATGGGAATTGCTGGGACAAAGTTCTGCTGCTCCTCAGGAGCACGTGCTGTGTGGAATCACTGCACCTCTGATTTTTGGAAGGAACGTGGGGGAGGGAGGGGTGAATCTTTGAAGATAAATCAGTCAGAACATCCTAAAAATAACTAGGAACAAGTCTAGGGAAGTCTTTCTGCTGGGAGGAGGGGCTGCAGTAGGAGAAGCAGGGCTGGAGATGGGAGGAGAGGAGAGGCTCTGTACCTCTGCTATGCGAGCAGAGTGGTGGGGAGGGGAGGAGAGGAACCACCAGGCCATGAAAAAAGAGAGTTGTCAGACTGGGGACAAGACCTACTCTGTCTATTAATGCCACTGGGACAGGGGAGGAAATAGCTCCTGGCTTTTCCAGCTGGTGGAAAGCTCCTGCAGCAGCTTTAACAGAGCTGAGGGCACAGCAGGGAATGTGCTGCACCTGGGGCGGAGCTTTGGGAGCCTCGGAGACACCTCAGAGACACAGGACTGAGCCAAAACCTGCCTGTGGGGAGAGCTGGAGGTAGAACTGCTGGGCAGGGAGGGTTCAAGTGGAGGAGCCAACCCAAAAAGCGAAGAGGAACCGAGAGAAGATGGAGAGCAAGGGCAGGGAGGGGCTGGGGCAGAGTCTGCACAGAGCTACAAAGACCAAGCAGCTTGGTCAGAGTCTTCAGGAAAACTTGAGGGGAAAAGAAACTCTTTAAAACTCATTTTGGGTCATGGTTGTCCTCTTCTCCCAGGCCCAGAGGAAACGGCCTCCAGCTGTGCCAGGGGAGGGTCAGGTTGGACATCAGGAGGAATTTCTCCATGGAAAGGGTGATCAGGCCTTGGAAGGTGGTGCAGTCCCCACGCCTGGAGGTGTCCAAGGAGGGACTAGACGTGGCACTCAGTGCTCTGGGCTGGAGGACGAGGTGAGGATCAGGCACAGGCTGGACCTTGGAGGTCCAATCCCAATGATTCTGGGATTCTCTGATTTCTCTCACTCGTGCTGTTATTCCCAGTCAGTTCTATTCCATCCCTCCCACCCAAGACACAGTGGAGATGGAAACATTCCACAGGATGGAATGAAAAACAAACCCACCACTGATGCCCCTCGGTGCAGACTGAGCCCTTCCCCACTCTGCACCACGAGACACCAGGAGAGGGAAGGAGGGAGAAGAGGCAGATATGGGAAATATCTCCCATTTGGATGAAACAGAACAGTCCAACCTCCTTCTGCAGAGCACAAAACTTGTACAAAATGCAAAGAGAAGGGAGTTTTTGGACACTTAATGCACTGGGCCAAATCAACTGCAAATGAGTAACTTAAGTGGAACTACAGCAGGATCAGGCACATCATTAATTCATGTGCCATTTAGATAGTGTTTAAAGTATTGTCTCAGCACAAGCATTACACGATGCTGTTCATTTGTTTCTCTCTGAGGCCACAAGGAAACAGAGATTAGGTAATTGCAATGCAGGCACGAAATCCAGTCAGAGGGTTTCTGAAATTTCCTCTGTCCCCAAACCACAGTTTTGATATTGTTCATAAACACCATCAGCAGATCTGTGCTGTAAACAAACACTATGGTCTTATTTTTTAAGCATATTGTTTCCTAATGAAAAATGTGACCCATCCCCCTGGAGTGGGCACTCAAATCCTGGGTCAGTTTTGGGCACCTGTTGGCACTGAGGGGCTGGAGCGTGCCCAGGGAAGGGAACGGAGCTGGGAAGGGGCTGGAGCAGCAGGAGCAGCTGAGGGAGCTGGGGGGGCTCAGCCTGGAGAAAAGGAGGCTCAGGGGGGACCTTCTGGCTCTGCAACTCCCTGACAGGAGGGGGGAGCCGGGGGGGGTCGGGCTCTGCTCCCAGGGAACAAGGGACAGGAGGAGAGGGAACGGCCTCAAGTTGCGCCAGAGAAAGTTTAGATTGGACATCAGGAGGCATTTCTTGCTGGAAAGGGCTGCCAAGTATTGGAAGGGGCTGCCCAGGGCAGGGGTGGAGTCCCCATCCCTGGAGATGTTCAAAAAACACGTGGATGTGGCACTGAAGGACACAGGTCAGTGGTGACAGTGATGGTGGTGCTGGGCTGGTGGTTGAACTCAATGATCTTAAAGGTCTTTTCCAACCTTAACGACTCTATGATTTTAAGATTCCTTTACTTGAGGACCTGGCAGACCCAGAAATGCTCCCATTCTCCTGCCTTGCAGCTCATGGTTTCTATGTAAAATTTTGGAGAAACAAATTTAATCAAATGCACATTGAGAAAGAGAAATCACTACTGAGAAACAGAACCTGAGGTGAGAGTTTCACAAAGTCATAAACACTTGGAAAAGGTTTGTCTCTGAAAGCGAAGAAAATAGGTTTCTTCCGAGGATGCAATGATCCTTCTGTAACACTGAGCCTGGAAGAAGCTACTTCCAAAGACTGATGTGTTCAGGCTCTTTGTCAGTCCAAATGCTGATAGTCCTACAACCCTCTAAGGTCCTGTAACCACTGTCTAGTCCTATTTAAAGTATCATAAACACACTCTGGCATCTCATTCCTGTGCCCCCAGGCAGATCCTGGAATCACACACTGCTTTGGGTTGGAAGGGACCTTAAAGACCACCCAGTTCCAACCCCTCTGCCATGGGCAGGGACAATTTCCACTAGACCAGGGGGTTGACAAAGAAATGTTGTGTCAGTTCTCCGGTTTAAAATTGCTTTTTCATCCTTTAAGGCTTTATCTTTGTTCCTGTATTGCAGAAAAATCTCAATAGGAGACTTGGGCTGGCTTTTCTTTACCACTTGTTGCTTAAAATATCCTACAAAATCACCTTTCTTGTTTTGCCTTTTGCTAAAGCACATTTAATCTTTCTTCAGAGGTAAATCTCTGTCTTTTTTTAGCCACAGCCTAAAAATCTGCCATTAACAGAGACACTTGAAGCTGCTGTTCAGGACAGTCAGCTCAGGGAGAGCAGAGCCATAATTCTCAAATACTTTGACATTACCAATTATTATTTTCCATCCTGCTTTTTGCACAACCACTGCCTTGGTTTGATTCCTTCAGGGATGTGCAGAACTCAGTGCTGAGCTGTCCAAGTGTCCCCTGCGAAGGCTGGAACCCTCCTGAGCCATCCCAAAACTGTGGCACCAACACACTCTGCACTCTGGCACTGCCCAAGGAGAATTTCAGCTTCTACTTCATCATCTAATGGTGTATCTTTAGAAATCATCTCTGTCCTTCCCTAAATTTCTCTGAGAGCATCATTGTGAGAGCCATCATCGTGAGAGCCATCATCAAAGATTTTTTGGAAGCTGATCTAAATTCCGGCCTGCACAGTGTATTGATTCCCTTAAAAATTAAACAGGCAGAAAACCAGCCTGAGCCCTGCAGTGGGAGACTCTGGGAGCTCTTTCATCCAGTTCTCTGGGCTCTCCTCTTGTGCTGATCTATAATTCTCTGTCATCACCTTGCAGGTCCTGCAGGTGTCACATCCCAGTTCTGGGGGGAAGAGGGACATTGGGGCAGGTCTGTGTGTTTTTTCAGCAGCCTTGCACCCACTCTGAGCGTCTTCAAGAGAACTGAGTGATCATGGCTCTGTCCTGCTGACTAATTTCCCTTGAAGTCAACATTTTGCTTAAACACTTCCTCTTCTGATGGTTGGCTGAGTTCACTGAGCCTCCTCTTTACTGTGGACAGACGGAAACCTGGAGGAGTCAGTTTGCCTTCTGGGGCTGAACAAAACACCCCCCTGGTGAAATTCAGAGGGGTTTTCCCCACAGATCTTGTGATTCTGTGTACTTTTATTATGACTTACTGCATTTCATATCAGCTCCTGCCTCAGGTGATTCATGAAACAGCAGAAGAAAAAACAATATGGTTTTTTTTGTTTTCTACAGCCCTCAAATCAAGATTTTAATGGGGAGTTTGTTTCCTCTTAATGCTTCAAAACAGGGATATTGGAGTTCTACCTCTATGCCAGATGTATAATAAGGAATAATTCTTCTATTTCATGTATGTGATGAACATGGTGATGGTGCTGGGTTGGAATTAGGGGTCTTAGAGATACTTTTCCAACCTTAATAATTCTATGATTATATAATCATTACCCTCCAAAGGAACTGTGCCTGCAGCAAGTGCAGCTCCCAGACGTTCAGATTAGATAGAACTTTTTATGTTATTGAAGGAGTGGTCAGGCATTGGAATGACCATTTAGGGAGGTGGTGGAGTCACTGGACGTGTTCAAGTGGCACTTGGGGACATGGTTTAGGGGTGACTGTGGTGCTGCTGAGCTGATGGTTGGACTTGATGACCTCAAAGATCTCTCCCAACCCTGATGATTCAGTGATTCACAGAGCACTGTGATCATTCCATCAGCACTTCTTTCCCCGCTGCACACCCCGAGTGTTTTGTGGAGGACTCTGAGAGCGATTTCTGAGAAGGAACTGATTCAGAGAGCAGCACAGGACAGCCTGGATGATTTCATCTGGGGCTGGGAGCCCTGTGCATCACACAGCACACTCTGCTCCGAGCTGGGCCCTGCACCTCCTCCCCACCATGGCTGGGGATGTGGAGCACAGACTCCCAAACCTTCTGCACACACCAGAGAGCCATCAAAATTCAAGTTGGTATCCTTTTGGCCATAAAGCAGCAAAGGTTTGGCACCTCAAGAGGAGAGCAGTAGCACTGCACAGTATCAGAATCACACAATCCACAGACATTTTCTGCAAATGAGGTCATTTCCATCGAGAGAGGCACATGAGACATTTGTTCCCAGAAAATAAATCAAGCTAAGCCAGGGAAAAGGAAAGAGAAGAGATCATTCAAGCTCTGACTTTATTACATCAGATTTGGAGGGGGTGAGAGAAATCTATCCCCATCCCTTCTGCAAAGGAGTATCCCTTGGTTTTGGGCAGAAAACATGACTAATTCTCACACTGAGTAATCCTGCTCACCCACCCCGGGTTTGAAGGAGAGGCTTCCACCTGCAAAGCCTGTAAAGCAAAATCACAAAGCATAACACTAACTTCTCTGGATTTATGGAACCCACCCAAATGTTACAGCAAAATGCAAAATGTCTCATTGCTTCACAACTGTTGAATAACACACCAAAGCTGTCAGGGGCCTGCTGGCAGCAGCATCCACAAAACCCTCCACACCATGGAATCATGGAATCATTAAGGTTGGAAAAGTCCTCCAAGGTCATCAAGCCCAACCTTCAATCCCAGAGAAAACAGGTGACTATGTCCTGCAGGTCCACATAGGCTTCATCAACCAAGAACAAGCCCAAGATTAGGACCAGGTAACAAATATAACAAATACTGGCTGTTTTCAGGCCTTTTTTCATGAATTGCAATGACTCCCTGCACTTTATGAAACACTTTGGGCACAGCTGTGGAGAGTGGGAAGCATAAAGGCACAATATTAATTCCTGCAGCACAGCTCTGATTCCTTATTGTAGCACCAGAGAAAGGTGGCTCAAATATATATCTATATATCCATATACCTATATATAAAAATATGTAAGTCCAAATAAGCATGTGTATATAAAAATATAAATACAAGTATATATATTTTCTTCCTGTGAGGGAGAAAGTATCATGTAATGTTAGTTCTGGCTCTGTGAACACCGCAGGTATTCAGATGTTCTCATGCCCAGCCTAAGAAGGGGCCTGCTCAGCATTTCCATGACCCCTCCACTCACCTCCATCCACACACTGGGTTGACAGTGAGGGACTGAGGAGGAAACTCAACCACAGAAAGGAACTTTGCTGAGTTCAAAGGCCCTACTGGTTAAAAAGGCCTTTCTGACCCTCTGCCACCTTGCACTGAAACCTCGGGCAGGTCTCTGCTGGGTGTCCCCTGGGGGTCGAGCTCCAAGGAACCTCCCCAGCATGGATTTTTGGCGTTTTTCCCACTTTTTATGAATCACCTTCACCCCATGGGAGCAAAGTCATGTAAAAAAAACCCCAAATCACAGCATTATCACTTCACACGACCCTCGGGCAGGAGGAGAACGTGGAGATGGAGAATCCTCTTCTGAGGAGGATGGATCCATCATGGAACTCTGAAATGATCCCAAACCCTGACCAAGGTCCCTCTGCTGTCACTCTGCAGGGGCTTCAGTATGTCACCTCTTTCCAGTAAAAGAAACTTACACTAAAAGGTCTCTGTTATTCCAGATTCATGCCCAAAGGCCACTCTGGCTGCAGAGAACACCTCTGTCCTTGCTGTCACCCTGGAGGCACATGGCACTTGTAACCCCCAGTCTCTGCTCCCCACTGACAGCACGGGGCAGATAATCAGAAGAAAAAGGCTGAGCCACAATAAAAAGCATTTCAAACACTAAAACAAAAAGCTGCTAAAGGTTCTGTGGGTGATACATCACCACCCCTGTGCAATGTGTGTCAGTGCCTGTCTGCCACAAACATCAGGCCTTAAAAACAAGAGAATAAATCACTGGGCCTGGACACCCAGGCTTGTTATCTCAGGGAACACTGCAGGGTCTCTTTATGTGCTCAGTCCCTGCTCACAAGGTAACAGTACAGGATAAATTCTCTTGCAAATGCCTCAGTAGATCATGGTGTAATCTTGTACCCACCATGACAGAGGTTATCAAACCACCTGGCTCCTGGGCAGTGCCCCACCCTGCTTAGGGGCAGTTTTCAATTTTCAGTTTTCAACAATAAATGCATTTATTTTGAAACTCTCAGTCCCTGATCCTTTTGCACCCCACAAACCTGCAGCTTTTCCTGACATACCCCCCAGTGCAGCATCCACCTTGACGGCTGGGAAAGGCACGGGAAGAGGACACTGAATTTCAAACCGGGATGCTGAAGAGCTCCCTGACTCAGACCCAGCACATCCACTGGGATGGACTCAGGACCACGGTTAACCTCCAGCCACTGTGCACATATTGGGAGGGTTGGTGGAAGCAGCACATCCACTAAAACTGCCTTTTTTAGCACTCTCTGTAGTGGAAACCTCAGTGCTACAGATTTCACAGGTTTCACAGAATATTCAGAGTTGGATCCACAAGGATCATCAAGTGCAACTCTGAAGGGATTGGCCCCAAAGCCACAAAACCAATGAGAAAAATGTTAGTTTCTGCTGAGGAAGACCTGCTGTCCTTCCTCTCCCCTTGAACAGATGCACACAGGTCATTGATCCATCACCCCAAAAATGGGATCAAACCCACAGCCCTGGTGTTACCAGCACCAGGCTCTGCCCAGCTGAGCTCAGCTCAGCAAGCCCGGCCTTCCACAACTGATTTTGCTCAGGTTTTCAGCAGCAAAAGCCCAGGCTGGTGTGTGGATGAAAACCCAGGTGTCCACCTCACCTTGAACTCTCTCCCCTCCACTTCAGGAGCCAAACCAGCTGCAGTGACCCTCTAGGGCACAGAAACAATGCAACAGGAGGCTTATCTGGCACCTTTTCACTTCCCTTAAAAAGCCAAACCCACAAGAACACACCAAAACCACCTAAGGGTGGCTGAACTACAACGGTCCCGTTTATACGGGTGAATTAAACAGGAGATGAAAGTTTCGCGATTAATCTTCAGAGCTCCTCACCGTGCAATTTATCCTCTCTGTGTTCTTGACCTGCAGCCTCCAGGAGCCAAAATGCCCGTATTTAACCAACCCTCAAAGAGCCTACTCCAAATTTTTGCAGCAAGTCCAGTGCTCACTTTCCCCACCCCGAGACAAAGTGAAACAAAGGCTGCCCTTGTCATCTGAGTCCCACTGGGGCCATTCCCAGCGGGGGAAAGGGACGCCAGGACAGGATTTCAACACTCCCGTGTGTGTACACACATCCCCCGAGGGGCTATTTCAGGAGAGACAAGCCAGAAGAATGAGTTTCACACACTGACGTGTGAGAAGGGGAGAGAAAAGGAAGCTGGACCTGCTATAATTAGAAAGTGCTTTACGCCCCCGAGGCGGCTGCTGAGCCCACGCATTTCATCACGAGGAGGTGCTCAGCTAAATTTACCTCCTGCAAGAGATGCTTGGCTTAAGATGGGACCCAGAAAACCCCACCAGGATGTGGTGAGTGAGAAGGGAAGTTCACAAGATGTGATCTCTAACTGACATCATTTGGAGGCACATCTGAGACTCAGATGCTGTTTGGTTGCCTTTTTTTTTTTTGGGGGGGGGGTCCCGTGAAAGTTACTGGTTTAAATAAAAAATAAAAAAATAAAATAAAAATAAAAATAAAAAAAAATAAAGGGATTCTTGAGAAAATATCAATATCCCAGTATCAATAGCACTATGGGATACTTCTGAGGTTGACTACACATTTAAGCCCTTCTGTGTCATGCTGGTGCTTCAGCAGCGCGGAAATCCTGCTGAGGGGCTGCCCCCTGTGCCCACCATGGCATGGGGCTGCTGGACTGGCCTGTCCCACCTGAGCCAGCCACGTCCCCCCAGTGACCCCAGAGCCACCAGTCCAAGGGCTCTGCCCAGCATTTCCCTTCCCCAATGGCCACAGCCGGGCTGGGAACACCAGGAAAGACTTTGCCAATCTCAGAGAATCCACCTTGGTCCCAGTCATAGAGCCGTGGAACACCCTGAGCTGGAAGGGACCCCCAAGGCCCATCCAGTCCAACCCTCAGCCCTGCACAGGCCCAGCCCCAAGAGTCACCCCATGTGCCCCAGAGGATCAGCCAAAGCCTCCTGGAGCTCTGGCAGCCTTGGGGCTGTGCCCACTGCCCTGGGGAGCCTGGTCAGTGCCCAACCACCCTCTGGGGGAAGGACCTTTCCCTGAGATCCAACCTGCCCCTGCCCTGACACAGCTCCAGGCCATTCCCTGGGTGCTGTCCCTGCTCCCCCAGAGCAGAGATCGGAGCTGCCCCTCGGGAGGAGCTGCAGCCCCCGCTGAGCTCTGCCCTCAGTCTGCTCTGCTCCAGCTGGACACACCAAGTGCCCTCAGCTGCTCTTCATGGCCCCTCCTCACCCTTCAGCATCATTGTCTCCCTGCTCTGGACACTCTCCAACAGCTTTAGACCTTTCTTACGTTGTGACACCCAAAAGTGCCCCCAGGACTCCAGGTGGGGCTGCACTAGCGAGAGCAGAGTGGGACAATCCCCTCCTCATCCCATCTTTTCTCTGTTTTTCTCTTTCTTCTCCTTCTTGCATTGACTCTCTGTCCTCCACCGGATTTCCATGTTTCATGGAGTTGTCAGTTCCCAGGATCAATACCTGAATCCCCAGAGGCCCCCCCCAGCCACTGGGACTCATCCCTCTGCTTGGTTTATCCCACAATAAGAACTCAGGGTGGTACCAAGCAGGAGCTGAACCTGAGTAACGATTTTCTGAGGTCTTCCAGTGGGTTAAAAAACCTCATATGGGACCCCACAGCCATTTGGGTGATGCACAAAATATCAAACAGTGACAGAGGAGGAAGAGGGTCCTTGGAGCTGGGAGAGGGGAGAGCACTGGATAATTCCCAAGTGTTGGTGCTCCTCATCCAGAGCAGTGACTCCCAAGGGAAATTGCATCACATTTTATCCCTGAACCGCTGAAACAAAGGGATTAACAAGTGAGGTGGATACAAAAGCTTGGCAGAGAAAGCATTAATTAAGAAAAAAAAATAAAATTTATCCAAGTTCCTGATTTCTGAAACAAATGTCAACACTTTTTAATCTCATTTTCTCCACTGTCTGGACAAGGATGGAGCCAATGGGGCACTGAAGGTACCAGTCTGCAGCCTCACAAGGAGTCAGTGAGCCAGGAAACACCCACAAGTTCCCTGAAGGACCCCCAAAACCAGCTGAAGTGATTCTCCATCACTAAGGAGAGAACCTAAAATCATAACCTTGATTTCAACTTTTAACTTTAAATACTTTCAATTGCATCATTAGTCTCACCCCAACTTTCTGTCCCTCTACGCACCCAGATGGAACAATTTCACTTGGAAGACCTATGAAAAACCCTAAACCACCAGCAGAAAGTAATTGAGCAGCCTCAGACACACAGAGAAACAAAAATGGGACAGCCCCTGCAAGTTACAGTGCCTTGGCTTTATTCATAATTTGATTAAAGCAAATCAGCAGAACTGATTTCAAGCTGGTTCCTACAACACAGAAGGACAATCCTGGACAGGAAAACCTTCTTGCCACCCCTGTAGTCCTCTCTACAGTAGTTTTCTCTCACATCCCCTCTCAGTTCCATCCCTACCACCTCCACGACCCACACGGTGACCTGGAACTGCCACCTGAGATTCCCCCAAGAACCCGCATCCCCCTTCAAGGAACTCCTGTTCCTTTTCCCCTTGGAACACCCCAAAGGCACAGCCTTTCCACGCTCCAGCCCGGCTGTGTCTCCTCAGCTGGTCCCCACAGTCCCAGAGCGTTTTGTCCCTGACAAATGGCATCGTGTCATCCAATATTCTGCTGCTCCCCCGCCACTCGGAGCATCTCACCTTCCACCTCCTCCCTCTTTTATAGCACCAAACAAGAACTGCTTGTCTCTGTTTTCAAGGCCCTTCCCAACACCCCCAACCCAAGCCATCACTGCTGGTGCAAGGTCAAATTCTGTTCCATGGATTGATCTGAGGGAATCTCCATCGGGAACAAAACCATCTCTCCGTCTTGAAATGTGCTCCTTCAAAGGGAAAACAAAGATGGGGGTCAGGGTGGGGTTCACATGGAGTTTAGATCTGTGAGACATGACTCAAAAACAGGAGGAAAAGAGAGAGCACAGTTATTTATGGGTGGCCTTCAACAACTGAAGATTATCTCCTGATCAAGATCCTCCATAGGAAATACTCTGTACCTGCCACTTGCTGAAGAGATTGAGAGGTGGAGATTGTGGAGAGCAACATCCAGCCTAGAGTGGAAAGTTCTGTGTGTAACTACAGAGGAACAGGAGCCTCTCTAACACTGCAAATTGTCTTCTTCAGGAGGAAACCAGAGGTTCAGCCACAGCCTTTTAACTCTCTCTCAGAGCTGAAAACCCCACACTGTGTTTGCCAGAGCTGTAGGTTTTACCCCGATGTCCCCACGAAAGCCAGAGCCACACAAATATTTCCACAGCTGCTCCAAATGTTTGCTAGGTTCTAAGGTCACATATAGGACTCAGTTCACTCCCAGTATAGAGGCTCTGTGCTGAAAATGAATTTTTTTGGCACCAGGGGTCCTCATTTTCACTGATATTCCTCTCCCAACACATCTCCCAAGGTTATTTAACCTTGTCAGCTCCCTTTTGATGGTGGGAATTCTCCCTCTGGAGGGACAGAGCTCTCCCCCCACCCCAAACTGCTGTAGGACATACCAGGAGTGGTTTTAACCTGACCAGAGCTTTGCCCTGGCACTGTTCCAACACAAATCATTTAAGCACCAAAAAAAGCCAATCAATCAGAAACACCCAAAACAGAAACCAAAGGAAAAAAAACCCCAAACAAACACCAAAGAACTGGGAAAACAGAATAAAGCAAATATATCTCCAGAGCCACCAAACCAATGACCAGACTGTTAGTTTCTAATGAGGAAGACCTGTTGTCCTTCCTCTCCCCTTGCAGAGACCCACAGAGCTGGATTGAGAAGGATGCTCTGCTGAACAGTACCATCCATCCCCCCAAAAAACCTGCAGATGGTCCAAACCAACATGGAAGAAGAGCAGCACCCTGCACCCAGGTGATGTTTGAGGCTCAGGCAGATCTGCAGCTGGAAATCAAGACTCTCAATGTATAGACTTCTTCTGTGGGCCTCCAAAGTTCTCCCTCTCGGAGAAGAGCTGTCCTGTGTCCACGATTTTGCAGTGACAACGGGGCTGTGAGGTGAAGGTGTCTCTAGGACAGGATTCACCTCTTTTGGGTGCAGACCCGGCCCCAGGAGCTCCCTGGCAGGTGCTGCACACCCTGAGCTGTGGGGGAATGGCTGAATCACAAAATGGAGCAGCTGCCCTGGAGCCAGAGGTTAAACCAGCTCTGTAACTCAGTCATGAAGGTTGGAAAATACCTCCAAGATCATCCGGTGCAACCATCAACCAGCACCACCACGTCCATCAGGAGCCGTGTCCTCGAGGGCCACAGCCACTCATTCTTTGAGCACCTCCAGGGATGGGGACTCCAGCACTGCCCCTTCCAATGCCTGACAACCCTTTCAGTGAAGAAGTTTTTCCTAATATCCAGCCTGAAACTCCCCTGGTCCAACTGGAGATGATTTCCTTTTACCTGGGAGCAGAGCCCAATCCCCATGTGCCTCCTCCCTCCTGTCAGGGAGCTGCAGAGCCAGAAGGTCCCCCCTGAGCCTCCTTTTCTCCAGGCTGAGTCCCCCCAGCTCCCTCAGCTGCTCCTGCTGCTCCAGCCCCTTCCCAGCTCCATTGACCGTACTCCCAAAAAAACCCCATTATTTTTTAAGAGCCACTTTCCCTCACTCCACATTTTCTCAGGTTTTTTTGTCCTTCCACTGAGGTATTTTAGCCCCTTGGAAAGTGTCTGTGCTGTCTTTTCCCACTCTTTGCAAAGGCAAAGGCATGGAATACTCCCTGCTTCCATCCCAAGCTCCTCCCTGGCTTGGAGGAAATGTCACATGAGGCCAAATAATCCCATTCCAGAGTTTTGAGGGCAAATCAGATGCCAGGCAACGATAGGTTTGGCGTGGAGTCATTTGAGGGTTTCAGCATTTACCTGGAAGAAGTCAAGACCTTTGCATTTTAATTACCATCACTTCACCAAGCTTCACCTCAAGCTACCCGGAAGAACAAGGAATAGAGATGCAGAAATATTTGCTGATGAGCAGCAACGAGCCTGGGAAGGGCAGAACTTGAGATAAATCAGAGCAATTCCCAAAGTCTGGGCTGGCAGCACCATTGCCCTCATCCACTGGGGTAATTTTTGGCACAAGTCTCCAGACAAGGGGCTTTCCACACCCAGCAAAAAGCTCTGGGGCTATGCTGCTTTGTCACACCAAAGAAACCAGCACACAGGTGGAAAGAAATATTTCCAGCTTCATTAGAACATCTATTTCCCAGATAAGCATCAAGATTTGCCTCATCCAACCACCTTTCCATTTTCCTACAGGACTAAGTTGTAGTCACAGTTCCAAGAAGGACTGTACTGTGAAGGCTTGAAATGCTCTGCCTTTTAAATAGATAATAAGGCACTTGATTTCATTTTATTTGTTCTTCTTTCATGCTAAATGCAATGTAATGAAAGTGCACTGATGGGGAATTTACCATTATCTAACCTGGATGATGCAATAAAGTTCCAACACGGGCACCTCCCCACAGTCTCTCTGTGATGCTTTTCTAAAATGCAAAGATTTCTTAAAAGCTGGGACTCAGAAAATCTGAAAATTTGGCAGGAAGATGAAACTTCTCAGCCAGGGAAGTGCTTTGTACTTGGCATCCAAAGCACTGTGGGCAGCAGGTCAAGGGAGGGGATTCTCCACCTCTGTTCTGTGAGACCCCACCTGGAATATTGTGAACAGTTCTCGTGTCCCAAACACAACAAGGATATGGAGGAGGCCAAGGATACTGCAGGAGGCCACGGAGTTGATAAGGGAGACTGGAGGTGGCTGGGAGAGCTGGGGGGGTTCACCTGGAGAAGAGAAGGCTCCAGGGAGACCTGAGAGCCCCTTGCAGGGCCTAAAGGGGCTCCAGGAGAGCTGGAGAGGGACTGGGGACAAGGGATGGAGGGACAGCACACAGGGAATGGCTTCCCACTGCCAGAGGGCAGCGATAGATGAGATATTGGGAAGGAATTGTTGGCTGTGAGGGTGGGGAGGCCCTGGCACAGGTTGCCCAGAGAAGCTGTGGCTGCCCCACCCCTGGAAGTGTCCAAGGCCAGGTTGGAGCAACCTGGGTTAGTGGAAGGTGTCCCTGCCCGTGGCAGGGGGTGGCACTGGATGGGCTGTGAGGTCCCTTCCAACCCAAACCATTCTGGGTGCTGCATTTTCAAATGAAAGATCCCGTTCGAGATTTTAAAATCAAAGGCACCAACTCGTTCCCTGCTTTTGCTGACTCAGTTTTCTGCCTTGGGTAGGGCTTGAATTAAGTAAAATGCTGATTTTTGCTGCGTTAATTCTTAATGATCTTGCACATCTTCTTTGATGCAACACAAGCATGAAAGCTATTTTAGGATGGCCCAGGAAAAGTTAAATTGCACCAGAAGTGCTGCAGTTGAAGGGTTTTATGCTCCTACTCCCCCACCTCCCTCCATCTACAGCCACGTGGCAACTGGGTGTTTGCACTTGATGAAAACCACTTTGGAGAAGGGAATGAACCTGCCCAGGACCAACAAAACAGGGCATTTCATTGCAAAGTTCCTTTTATTGCAACTCTTGTGAGATTTAAGGGCAGAGAGACCCCTGTTGAATTTTGAGGAACTTATATCCACTTTTCCCAATCCTAATTTTTTAGCTTTTTGTTTCTAACACATCCATTTTCCATTTTAAAAAAAAAAAATCATCCTTCAGAATTGAGTTTTCTCTCCATGGGCTAAAAGCTGGACATGCTGAGCAAAAATACGGGCAAAGACAAACCACCACAAAAACTCCTGAAGGTTTCAATATGACTATGATTTTACCCTCCCTTGGTTTTTTTTCTTTAACAAAAGATAAGTCTTTTAATAGAAGATTGTAAATTTTCCCCAATCTGTGTTGCATAGAAAAATCCTGGGTAGAAAATTAATAACCTTTTTATGTTCAGGCCACTTTGCAAAGAGATGGGGAGGGAGGCAGGGGAGAGGTGAGGGGGGAGCCAGGGGAGGGATGGAACTGTTAGAGTTCCAAAAACCAAATCTTCTGGTCTTGCTTAAATGAGTCTCTTCTTGGAGCAGAAATGACAAATGTGCTGCAGCCAGGAAAGCCAGCAGGTCATAACGGGGATGGTGCCCAAAAAAAGCTTGGGAAGGAGGGTTATGAAGATGGTGAAGGGTGAGGAGGGGCCATGAGGAGCAGCTGAGGGCACTTGGTGTGTCCAGCTGGAGCAGAGCAGGCTGAGGGCAGAGCTCAGCGGGGGCTGCAGCTCCTCCGGAGGAGCAGGACTGAGCTCTGCTCTGGGGGAGCAGGGACAGCACCCAGGGAATGGCCTGGAGCTGTGTCAGGGCAGGGGCAGGTTGGATCTCAGGGAAAGGTTCTTCCCCCAGAGGGTGGTTGGGCACTGCCCAGGCTCCCCAGGGCAGTGGGCACAGCCCCAAGGCTGCCAGAGCTCCAGGAGGCTTTGGCTGATCCTCTGGGGCACATGGGGTGACTCTTGGGGCTGGGCCTGTGCAGGGCTGAGGGTTGGACTGGATGATCCTTGGGGGTCCCTTCCAGCTCAGGGTGTTCCACGGCTCTATGACTGGGACCAAGGTGGATTCTCTGAGATTGGCAAAGTCTTTCCTGGTGTTCCCAGCCCGGCTGTGGCCATTGGGGAAGGGAAATGCTGGGCAGAGCCCTTGGACTGGTGGCTCTGGGGTCACTGGGGGGACGTGGCTGGCTCAGGTGGGACAGACCAGTCCAGCAGCCCCATGCCATGGTGGGCACAGGGGGCAGCCCCTCAGCAGGATTTCCGTGCTGCTGAAGCACCAGCACAAGGACTGGGCTCTGTACAGAAGGAATTCATTTCTAAACACACATCAGAAGCACCCCAAAGGTACCATTATACTGTTGGTGCAACTTTTTTTTCTCTGAAGAATGCCTTCTTTTCTTTCTTTTTCTCTCTTTTCTTATTTCTTTTTTTTTTGTTTAAATGAGTAACTTGCACCTTAAAAAAAGAACCCACCCCACACCATAAAGTGCTGGGCCACGAGTTTGACCGGATGATTCTTGGGGGTCCCTTCCAGCTCAGGACATTCTATGGCTCTGTGACTCTGTGTCTGCTTCCCAACATCCCAATCCACTTCAGTGGTAGATGGAAAATGTTCCTGCTCAGCACAAAATGCTGTGTTTTATTTGACTGCCCTGTTTCATCTTCAGAGGTCCCTGATGCTTCAGGAATCTTGGAGTATTTCATTCCAAGCAAACATGTGCAATTTTATTTGGTTTGCATGGGGTTTTTTTGTATTAATAAGACCATTTGCAGGATTAAAAAAAAAAAATCCTCTGGTCTGTCTCCATCTGAGAACTGAAGCTTTGAAAGCCAGGACAAAATTCTAGCAACAGGTTCAAACCATCTAAAGGTGCCTAAATGGACACCCAAAGTTTTAGAGAAGTCTGCTGGGCTGCACATCACCTGAGCTGATTTAAGCAATATGATACTTTTCCACCTTTAAAAGACCTTAGTTGCTTTTTATGACTGTTTTTCTGTTACCAAACGGGGTATTTTTGTGTGATGCATTTTGGTGGCAGCAGAGCTGGCAACTGCAGAAAGGAGTGGGACCATCAGAGAATCAGACAATCATTTGGGCTGGAAAAGACCTTGAAGATCATCGAGTCCAACCGTTAATCCAGGAGAGGAGAAGGTGCAAGTGCAGCTCTGTGTGGAGAAGTTACAGCAGCTCTGGACGTGCAGGAGCTCAGCAAACCCAAACCACATTTATCCCAAAGGCAGCTGGGGAAAAGTTTCATTCTTTTTTGACCAGATTTTTGTAACACTGGAATAAAGACTCTCTGAGCCAAATTCTGGCACCCAAACCAACAAGCCACAAAATCTGCCCAGGAGTAAAGACACACATCCTGCTTTCCAGAAGCCAAAAAAGCACATTCCCAGGAGCTGAAGGTGCTCAGCAGCTCCGAGCCTGAGGAGCAAAACAGAGCAGATGAACCACAACCCAGGATGCCATCAGTTGGTCCACGGAGCTGGTGGGAGTAAATACCAATAAAACTTGCTTTAGCTGAAGTTGACAAATCAAAACGCATTGGAGAGTCCCAATATATGGCAAATGTCGATGTGACATTTCCATAAAGTGACATTTTGAAGCAGATTTAACAGTTCAGCAGATAAGATCCAGCTCCTTCCAAATGATGCCTGTCATGCACAGCAGGAAAACACAGAGAGAAAAACTAAGGATGGGTGGAAATGGGAGAGAACCTTCTGAAACAGTCGTTGTCTCTCAGACATTACACAATGTCTGAGCTCACATCAAGCACTTTGTGCTATAAATAAAATGTAAGAGTATCAACACAGACAAAGCCAGATTTAAAAGTCAAAGCAGGTAGAGAAGAATTCACACATTGCTGGCAAAATCCACGCAAAATGCATCGCACAAAAAGACGCCATTTGGTAACCGAAAAACAGACATAAAAAGCAACGAAAATTTTTTTAGAAGTGGAAAAATATAAAGCAGCTCAGGTGATGTGCAGCCCGAAGACTCCTCTAAAACTTTAAGTGTCATTTGAGGCTCCTTTGGATGGTTTGAACCTGTCAGTAGAATTTTGTCCTGGCTTTGAAAGTTTCCAATCTGTGGATCCAAGGAGCCAGGAGGGATCATGGCTTGGGGAAAAAAAGCAAGTTTATGTTCAAGGGTCACATTCTTTGTAAAGGGTCCAAAATTCTTAGAAAACTCATGGAGTGGGAGTGCATTAAAATAAAGAAAAATATGGAAAGCCACTGTATTTTAGGTGGGTGAGCCATCCTTGGAAGTGTCCAAGGCCAGGTTGGAGCAACCTGGGATAGTGGAAGGTGTCCCTGCCCATGGAAAGGGGTGGAATGAGATAATAAAGATTATTAGGTGTCTTCTAACCCAAACCATTCCATGATTCTATAAAGAAAAGAAGAAATACTCCCTGAGTGTCCATCTAGTAGGAGAAACTCCATTAAAAATTTTGTATTATTTTGCTAAACTCTGTATTAAACAAGATGCGGCACAAACCACAGACAGACAAAGTACAGCACCGAAATAAAATCCTCATTAAAGTACAACGCTGAAATAAAATCCTTATTAAAAATACCTCAGCATCAGGATTGGGAATGGTCTCACTAAGCTACAGCCATGTCCAGCCTCTAACATCCACATCAACCCCAAGTATCAAAAGATTTTGTTATCAAATCATTTAATTCCTGTTACTGAAGTTGGGCCCTTCCCGGAGAAAGGCACATCCAACCCCAGCAGCCCCTTTAGCACCTTGAGGTTTGCACACCGATGTTTTTGTCCCACCTTTCTCCCAGGTCCCTGTGCTCCCAACAAGTCCCAGCAAAGAGAGTCCAGCCCAAGGCAGGGAATCCTCTGGTAGGGGCTCAGGGGGTCCTTGACCAGTTCCCACGGTGAGTGGTTGAAGGATTCACTCTGTTCATGCTCTTCAGGAGCTGTTCTCAGTCAGAAATTGTGCTTCTGCCTCACGTTTGATGGACACAATTCATCCTGGACACCAAACTTTCTCCCATCTCAACCTTTCTCTAGAACCCGTAATCTGACAGTGGATCCCAAAACCTCCTGGGCAGTTTGTCCTGAACACCTGAATCACTAAAAGAAGGCACTTTATGCTACTCAAAAGTCTCTTTAGTAATATTCTGTCCTCATGCATATTGCATCTTTTAATTCCTGACTTTTCCTCCGAACTGAAATCACAACTGAAGCAAAGTCGACAACCTACTCTGGAATTTAAGAATAAACACTTGGATTTCCAGTGAACTTCACTTAAACAGATTTATTCTCACACCCCACCGCAGCAAACAAGAGTTCTTTTGCCCAGCAGAGGAACTGCAGCTCTCCATGCAGTGCTGCCAAGGGCCAGTAGAGCCCAACACGTGCTGCACTGGCCCTTCATCTCCAAATTTTAGCATGGTTTCTGCTACTTTAGGGAGTCCTGACTTGGTCACTGCAAGCACAACTCCTCCTTGGCACAACAGTTGGCATGAAAAACACTCCACTGAGATGCCCTTGTGTCAATACCCTGCACTGACTTCCTGCCTTTCTATTTATAATATTTGCTCAGAAGGAAACAGCCGCTTCATGTTCTCCAGGGGATCCTTTGGTGCCCAGAAAAGATATTCTGGGAGGAGAATTTAGACTCCCAGGGATGACACAGCCCCTCAGGTCTGTGTTTCCCCCTGTCATCCATCTCTTCTGGGCTCAAAGACTACAGTCTGGTTTACGTTGCAAGTCATCTTCTTGGAATTCTTTGGGCAGGGTGGGATTGTTGGGGTGTCTGTGCAGGGCCAGGGGTTGGACTGGATGATCCTTGAGGATCCCTCCCAGCTCAGGGTACTCTGTGATTCTGTGAAACTGCTTTTAAAAGGCACCTCTTAGGATGAGACTCCCACTTTTCTATGTCTCATGTCCTCGTCACTGGCTCCAGGTGGCCCTGCTTGAGCAGGAGGTTGGAGCAGGTGACCTCCAGGAGTCCCTCCCACAATTCCATGATCCCAGCAGTGCCCATGTTTGTGCTTATTTTAATCAAGGCACACAGCACCATCAACCCTCCCTCATGGTGCTGCCTCTTCCTTCCCCCTGAATTATAATTCTGGCTTTGGAATCCAGGCTGACAGGAAAGCTGCTGCTTCTCCAAGTCGTAGAGCTGATGCTGTTGGTGCTGAGCAGTCCCAGTGACGCCCAGCAAAAGGGGCAGCTGGGGCAGCATCCAGAGGGTTCCGGTGGCTGCTGGGTTTATTCTTTCCATAGGAAAATCTGCCTTACCTGTGGATATCAGTCTGAAGGGCTGCAGCCTCTCAGCCAGGGCTCTTCTCCTCATCACACCTGCACAACCATTTTCTCCCCCTGTATCTGTTGACTAAGGCTGATTAAGTGCCAAGCTAAGACTTAGATCCAATAAAGGAATTAGGATGAGATCCAAAATAGGACATAATTATCCAAAGTGCAGCGTGGGAGGGTTTTAGGGTGAAATTCAAGAAAACAAGACAAAACTCATCCAGCTGATCTGCCTTAGACAGATTTCTGGAAAAACGATCCATGGGCACTCGAAGCCATGATGCTGCTCCATGGAGGAACAGCAGGTGAGGGCAAGACAGAGCTGTCACAAAATCTCACCACAGGAGAACCAGAGAACTCAGCAAACCAGGAGGAGATTGGTTTAAAAGAGAAAAAATAAAGGATTGGTTTAAAACAGTAAAACTAAAATATTTCTTGGCACGGTGGGGAGTGAGTGTCCAGAGGCAGCTGCTGTACGATCACAGAATCCCAAAATCTGCAGAGCTGGGAGGGACCCCCAAGGCCCATCCAGTCCAACCTCAGCCCTGCACAGGCCCAGCCCCAAGAGTCACCCCATGTGCCCCAGAGGATCAGCCAAACCCTCCTGGAGCTCTGGCAGCCTTGGGGCTGTGCCCACTGCCCTGGGGAGCCTGGGCAGTGCCCAACCACCCTCTGGAATCTGATGTCCAGGAGAAACCAGCAGGTTCAAAGCAGGATTAAACCAAATTTGGGGGTGAGAAGCCAATGGACAAGTCAAGACACAGGGATGTCCCTCATGTGACAGCCCCAAGGGCTGCTGAGGTGGAAGAGGAATGGCCCATTCCCAGGACAACATCTCCCCTTGGAGCTCCACACCCCAGCTGTGGACAAGGCCCCTTCAAAGACAACCAAAAGACATTTCAATGTGAAAAATATCTAATAATTCATTTCCATATGAATATCCCACACTCCAGCTCTCCCCATCAACTTTGTCCCTGCTCTTACTCCTGGAAAAGCAAGAGCATAGGAATATATATATATATAAAATATATAATATAAAATATAAATAATATATTATATATTTAATGAAATATATAATATAAATTAAATACATAATATAAATTAAATATATAATATAAATATACATTATATAAAATATACAAATATAGATATAATGTGATATATATGTTATATTATATATTATATATACATGATATCATATATAATATTATACATTATATAATATTATACATTATATCATATATACACATAATATTATATATTATATATTATATATTATATATACATAATATATATGTATATATTATATATACATCATGTATATTATATATTATGTAATATGTATAATATATGCAATATATTATATATTATATATAATAAAGTATATAAAATTTACTTTATATATGTATATATAAAAATACATACATATAAAATAGGAATAAAGCAAGAGCACAGCAGCAATAAATAGTGCAGTAGTTATAAAGGGTAAAATTTATATTGCTTTCTACGGGAACAGGAGAGAAAGTGATTTTCCAAGTGGATTTGGTGGCGAATGTGTCTCCACATGAGGTGCCATCTGGGCTCCCAGAGCTGGGGCAGTGCCAGGGCCACGCAGGGAGCGTGAGACGGGCACAGAGAAACCTGAGCCTCCCAAACACCACGGGAGGCTCCCAGCCCTGGAGCTCTGCCTGAGGCTCAGGGGCAGAGCTGTTCCACGGATAAATGTCACCAGCAGCACAGGAGTTACCCAGCAAGGGAGGAATCACGAGACCAGCCCAGAAAAATGGGGAAAAAACTGGACATTTCGAAGGGTTTTCACCTGAAAAGAGTGGATTGCTTCCAGGTTTTAGAGATGCTGCAGGACAGCTGGAACTCAGAGCCTAATTTCAAGGTGTATAATCCTCTGGAAAAATCTATGGCAAAGCAATTCCCTTGTAGAGCATCCCAATCTTACCCTGATATTCTGTAGGGTCTCCAAAACAGGGCCCCAGTGACTGATGCAGTGACCACAATTACTGTGATTTAATCTTTAATCCAGAGCTTCCCAGGGAAGGTACATCCCAGAGCGGGAGTTTGAGCAAAGCCTTTCTTAGAGCTAAGTCAGGCTGGTTTATAACCAACAACAACTTTTGTGAAGAGCTCTTGGGAGGAAAAAGGACATTCAAGAGAGGAATTGAACAAATAATCCAAGTGTCCGGGTAAAACATTTGTGTTTTTGAGAGAGACTTAAACTGTTCATGGCCATAACAAGGTTCACCCTGAAGAAACCAATGAGTTGCCTGCAGAAGGAATAATGGAATGTTCCTCTCTGAAGCTGAGGAGCAGCTTCTCTCTTCAAACACCTCAATAAAATACAGCCAGGGCCTATTTCAGACCCAGCCCTGCCCTGTTTGCCCCTGCATCATCTTTTTGCTAATAAAACTATTCTTATCAGAAAGATGATAAACAGAAATAATCACACGTGGAAACAGCACTTTTTAATGACTCTTTAAAGCAAGTGAAGTGCTGTCAGACAACTCCCACTTTTTCTTCAAATTCTCCATGAAAACCTACATTGAGGATTAGAAAGTGGTGATTTTTCAGGTCCCTTCCAATCCAAACCATTCTATGATTCTCTTTTCCCCAATAAGGGATAACCCAGCACTAATAATCCAAATATTTATGATCTGCATGTGTCCTATGGCATTCTTAAATCCGTTTTTTTCTCTTGTAGTCTGCAGATCCATGAGACATTTTGATGAAGCAGCGAAGGGAAGGAAGCCCGGGACTGCCAGTGAATTCCGATGTCAGGGCTGCTCCTGCAGGGAATGGTTTCAGCAATTCCCAAAGGGAAACACATTATTGCCATGGGGAATTACCCACAGAATCTCCTGGTTTCAGGCTCCCTCTGTCCTGCTGGGAAAGCCCTGGGCTCTGCTGGGAGACACAGATGGGAGGAGGGAATCCAGGCTGATTCCCCAAGCTTTTGTCTCTGTGGTCTCAGTGACACACAAATGTTTAAAACCGGGAAAGAAGAATCACAAAAATCCCTATTCCTGCCTCGGGGTCAGCCCAGGTCTCGGGGAAGAGCCAGGGCAGACGGAGTTTCCCCAAATTCCTGCCTCTGCAGAGATGTTGGCAAGAGGCTGCATTGGATGTCCTGGATTTGAAGGGAAAGACTTTGGGAAAATCTTGCATTGGAAGAGCTGCTGATCCATCAAAATGAGTAAATGCTTGAGCTCCACTCTGCTCCAGCTCCTGAAGCCTTCCCTGTCCAGCTCTGCTGGCCCTAAAATAAGACTCAGTGTCACCTCTGAGGCGGATGGTGGAGATGTGAAATGCTCTGACCTCCCAAGGGCCTCCTGCAGACGGAGCAGCCTTTTCCTTGGGAAAATACACTGGAAAGAGGGAGCACACGAAGTGCAGCTGGAAACACTGTGGCATCAAAAAGGTCAGCTGGCTCAGTTTGCAACTGCTGTTGTTCCTGGGTGGTTGTAAAGGGACTTTCCTGGAGAGAAGGGAGAGAGGGAGTCCTTCAACAAAAGTGTGTGTGGGGGGGAAGTACACTGAATTATTTTCCTTTTTTCTGCATTAACTCCTTTAGACTTGGCTCAATTTGAAGTGTAAAAAGCAGGCAGAGATTGGTGGATCCTTCCCCTTGGTAATTATCCAAGGGAATCTGTTTCAGAAATTCAAGCACAAAATTCAGGGGCCATATCCCCAAAATCCCCTCTGAATTTTGAGGCTTTGAGTAAGTCAAGTAACTTTTTCAATCTCTTCTTCACATGTGCAAAATTGCTGTAATTTCTAACCTGGATAAACCACATTATCCCCTTCTAAATCTATAAGATGGGATCATTTTCTGTGCTTATTTGTTCACCAAGCTCAGTTGCTCATTCCCTTTGTCTTTGTTCTGTGACTTCATTAACATGCAAAATGCTTTAGGTTTTTGTTTTTACTCCATAGATTAAAGAGGCAAAATGAGGGCAGAAATGTTCTTATTCACAGTACATCCTCCCAAAAGCACACTCCACCCCTCACACTGGCACACCAATATTCAAAATCTATTTCAGCTAAAATAATACAGCTTTAGGCTGAAGGAGAGTATATTTGGGTTGGATATTGGGAAGGAATTGTTCCCTGGGAGGGTGGGGAGACCCTGCCACAGGTTGCCCAGAGAAGCTGTGGCCGCCCCTGGATCCCTGGAAGTGTCCAAGGCCAGGTTGGATGGGGCTTGGAGCAACCTGGGCTAGTGGAAGGTGTCCCTGCCCATGGCAGGGGGTGGAATGAGATGGGCTTTAAGGTCCCTTCCAACCCAAACCATTCATGATTCCATGAGTCTACAAATACCAGAGGCCCTCTGCTCGCTCCAGGGCCACAGGATGACTCCCAAACTTCAAAAAAGATTTCAACATTTAAAACAAAACCAGTTTATATTGTCTGTCCTCACTAGTTCTCTGAGCTTGGAGCCCACTCTGCATCTTAATATGTGGGCAGAGGGAACCAGCAGCAAAGGAAAAGGAGAAGTTCTTGCCTGGAGCAAAAGACGGATCCACCAGCACCCAGAGAACATGATCAGATCAGGGACACCTACAATGCCAGTGTGTCCCAAAACCTGCCCCAATCAGGGACACTCACAATGCCAGTGTGTCCCAAAACCTGTCTGGACCACGGACATCCAAAATGTCAGAATGCCCCAAAACCTGCCCACACTGCCAGCAAGCAGCCCCTGGGCCCCAGGGACAGGAGAGCAGCTCTGGCCCTTGGTGGGACACAGGACCTGCACTGCTCAGGAAGAAACAAGAGCTTTTTTTATCACAGAATCCCAGAATGTGCTGAGCTGGAAGGGACCCCCAAGGCCCATCCAGTCCAACCCTCAGCCCTGCACAGGCCCAGCCCCAAGAGTCACCCCATGTGCCCCAGAGGATCAGCCAAAGCCTCCTGGAGCTCTGGCAGCCTTGGGGCTGTGCCCACTGCCCTGGGGAGCCTGGTCAGTGCCCAGCCACCCTCTGGGGGAAGAACCTTTCCCTGAGATCCAACCTGCCCCTGCCCTGACACAGCTCCAGGCCATTCCCTGGGTGCTGTCCCTGGTCCCCCCAGAGCAGAGCTCAGTCCTGCCCCTCCTCTGCCCCTGCCCAGGCAGTTGGCACTGCAGTGAGCTCTCCCCTCAGTCTGCTCTGCTCCAGCTGAACACACCTGGAGGACAAAATGGCACATCTTTGCTCCCTGCAATGGCAGATTCAGAATTGGTCCCTGTCCCTGAGTGCCCAGAGCCTGCCAAGGCTGGGCCTGCAGGATGGGTTCCACTCCCAGCACAGGAACTGAACTCTGAGCAGGAATTTGCTCCAGTTCTTAGTCCTGAATCACAGAATATCCTGAGTTGGAAGGGACCCGCAAAGATCATCAAGTCCAACCCTTACGGAATGGCCCAGACTGGGATTGCAAATGAACCTTGGCATTATTAGCACCATGAGCTAATCCCAGATCCTCAGTGTCCAGGATGTTCTGCTTTCCTGTACCTCATGGGGACACTGCTCATCCAAGCTGAGAAATCTCTGAACACCTCAGCAAGGAACAAATAACACCTGTGCAGTGGGTTTTTGTGGCTGGGTTTTGGTAGCAGCGGGGCTACAGGGGTGGCTTCTGTTAGAAGCTGCCAGAAGCTTCCCCTGTCCCGTGGAGCCAATGCCAGCCGGCTCCAGGATGGAATTCCTGCTGCTGGCCAAGGCCGAGCCCACCAGGAGTGACAGTAACGCCTCTGGGATAACACATTTAAGAGTGTTGTGCAGAAGAAATTCCAGCCAGGGAAGAACGGAGTGAGAACATGGGAATAACAACATGGACACCAAGGTCAGTGCAGGAGGAGGGGGAGGAGGTGCTCCAGGTGCTGGAGCTGAGGCCCCTGCGGTCCGTGGTGCAGCCCATGGTGAAGCAGCTGTGCCCCTGCAGCCCCTGGGGGACCATCGGGGTGCAGAGACCCCCCTGCAGCCCATGGAGGAGCCCAGGCTGGAACAGGTGGATGCAGGAAGGAGGCTGTGACCCCGTGGGAGGATGGAGCAGGGTCCTGGCAGGGACCTGCAGCCCATGGAGAGGGAAGCCCAGGCCGGAGCAGGTTTTTTTCCCCGGGTAGGACTCGTGGCCCTGTGGAGGACCCACGTTGGTACAGCTCATGGGGGAGTGACCCACGGGACAGCAGATTGGGAAGAGCTGCTGCCCGAGGGGTGGACTCACGTTGGAGAGGTCCATCAAGGACTGTCTCCCACGGAGGGACCCCTCAGGAGCAGGGCAAGGACTCCAACTCCTCTCCTGAGCAGCGGCAGAAACAACAACTGACCGTAACCCCCATTCCTGTCCCCCTGCACCACTGGGGGGGAGGAAGGAGAACATGGAAGGAAGGAGGGGTAGGGGGAAGGTGTTTTTAAGACTGTTTTATTTCTCAGTCTTTGGTTATCCTGTTAGTAATAAATTTAAGCACTATCCCCACTTTGAGTCTGTTTTGCGTGTGCAGGTGATCAGTCACTGACCTCTCCCAGCTCTTATCTCTACTCATGAATCCTTAGCTGGTTTTTTCTCTCTCCTCTGTCCAGTTGCAGAGGGGAGAGTGAGAGTGGCTTTAGTGGGTACCTGGCATCTGGCCAGGGTCAACCCCCTACAACCTGGAAATGGATGGAATTTTTGCCACAGCATGGAACTGTGATCCTTCCCCTCGGCACAAAAATCACATCCACACTCAGCAAGACCATCTCTGTCTTGGTCTGTTGGTTTGAGATGCTTCACTGTGCTGCAACGGCTCATTTCACCCCCACCATGGCCCTGATGAAGGTGCCTGGATGGAGACATGTCCATGAGAAAACTCACTGTGCTGAGGGCACCAAAAATGTGAAAACCTACCCTAAAAACACAAGTCAAACATCACAAGGAACAAGGGCACCCAAGCCTCCTGGCATCTGTCCTAGTTAATCTGACTGCACTTGAAATTTAATCAAAGTTTCTCACTCCACATTCTTGCCTCTGCGGTAACTAAAATAAATAAAGAAATACATCAAAACATAACGTTTATTTTAACTTAGCAGGTCAGCAGGGATGGAAAAAAGGGGAAGGAAGCTGCATTTCAGGAGTGTCACTGCAAAAAAAATCAAACCAAAGCCTAAAGGCCAGATCCAAAGAAAACTTGGATTTTAAGCCATACCAAATTCTCCAAACAAACAGACAATATTCTGGATGAAATGCAGATGCCTGTTGGCTGCTGGTGCAAGAGAAGGGGGAAAAAAACCCAAACAAAAAGCCCCTTCTGCTCATACACCCCTGGAATACGAGTCTGGGAAGCTCTGCTGGGCCCTTTTCAGTGAGTAGGTGCTGGGATTTGGTCCCTTCAGCCCTGTTTGGATGTTTGATGGAAAATCCAGCTTGGGCTGTGATGAAAAATGAGTTTCAAACTGAGATGTTCATTAAAGGCTTTTCCCTACAAAATCAAGGGGGATAGGCCATCTATTTGAAATTCCACCCAGGACTTTCTTTAACGCCCTTTGAATTTTCTATTTAATTTTTTTTTTCTTCCTATTAAGCTTTTAAATGAGAAGGCTCTGAAATCAGCTGGGGAGCCTTTCCTTGCCTTTCCCCTTCCTACTACTGGTGTTCCCTGCTCCTAGTCGGGGTGCAGAGGTTTGGATTCCCAGCTGGAACAGGTGGGGTGAGTCTGGGTTTAGGAGGAGTCTTTTGTGTTTTTTGGGATTTTTTTGGGGGGGGATTTTTTTTTCCTTTAAAGGGTAGGAAATGCTACTTTTGGATTACTGAATTGCAAATAATTTTTAACTCTTATTTCTTTCCCCCCAATATAGTCAGAGAACACCTGGACCAGCCTGACTGAGATATGGCTGGAAGCAAAACATGGCTTTGGGTTGAACATTGATTGAAAACTGCAGACAGAAGGAGCAAGGGAACAGGGAACACCCACATCAGCTTGTCCTGCATGGAAAACAGCCCTGTTCTCTCACCAGTTTTCTCCTGGACAAAGAGGAATCATGAGATCAGCCCAGAAAAATGGGGGGAAAAAAATGGACATTTCGAAGGATTTTCATCTTAAAAGAGCACACTGCCTCCAGGTTTTAAAGATGCTGCAGGACAGCTGGAACTCAGAGCCTAATTTCAAGGTGTATAATTCCCTGGAAAAATCTATGGCAAAGCAATTGCCTTGTCAGAGCATCCCAATCTTACACTAAAATTTTGTTGTGCCTGGACCACAATGAATGAACGAGTGAGCACAAAAAGAGGGATCATGCACTTGTTGTAGAGAGAAGATCACAGAACCACAGAATCCCAGGATGGGTCAGGCTGGAAGGGACCACAGTGTCCCATCTGGTGCCACCTCCTGCTCCAGCAGGGCCATCCCAGAGCCCCTGGCACAGGAGTGTGTCCAGAGGGGTCTGGAATGTCCCCAGGGAGGAGACTCCACCCCAGCTCTGGTCTCTGTTCAGGGCTGGGTCACTGCCCAGCAAAGAAGTTCTTCCTCATGTACAGCTGGAGCTTCCTGGGCATCAGTTCCTGCCCGTTCCTCCTGTGCCATTGCTGGGCCCCCCCGAGCAGAGCCTGGGCCATCCTCTGCCCCCTCCCTGCAGCCCCTGACACACCCTGGGGAGGGCCCCTCTCAGTGTCTGCTCTGGAGGTTGAACAGCCCCAGCTCCCTCAGCCTTTCCTGCTCCCAGAGATGCTCCATCCCTTCGGCATCTCCGCAGCCTCCGCTGGCCCCGCTGCAGGAGCTCCCTGTCCCTGCTGTGCTGAGGAGCCAGAGCTGGACCAGCCCTGCAGATGTGCCTCCCCAGGGGTGGGCAGAGGGGCAGGATCCCCTCCCTGCCCTGCTGCCAGTGCTCCTCCTGATGCCCCCAGGATCCCATTGCCCTCCTTGCCCCCCAGGGCTCACTGCTGGTCAGGGACAGCTTCACAGGATCACACAATCCCACAATACGCTGAGCTGGTGGGGACCCCCAAGGCCCATCCAGTCCAACCCTCAGCCCTGCACAGGCCCTGCCCCAAGAGTCACCCCATGTGCTTGTTGGCCACCAGGACCCCAAGGTCCTTCTCCTCACAGCTGCTCTACAGCAGCTGCTCACCCAAAGCCTGGCCAGGGCTGGTTCCTCCCCAGGTGCAGGACCAGCTCTTGCCTTTTGGAACTTCAGACAGCTCCACAGTGCAAGCCCAGCACTGACAGTGAACTGTTCTCCATCAGCACTGCCCTTATCCCATCTGCCTCGTGTCCTGCTCACCAACTTCCTCCTCCTGAGAGCATGAAACCAAGGGAGGGAAGGCGTGAGGAAGCTTTGCTCCCAAGCTCCAGGTTGACCAAAACATTCCTCACATCAAACCACAAGAGAAATGTCAGCTGCCTTTCTGCTTCACCACTTCCAAGCCCATATCACACCTCCAGCACAACGCTGACCCTTCTGCCTCCCCATCCAGCCACTTCTCCATCCTGGAAGTCTCTATCCCAGCACACAGATCCAAAAAAGTGTCCTGTTATCCTGCTTAACTTTGTTTGCCTTCCCTTTATGACACTACAGAGCCAGCTGACAGAAAGTCAATGCACTGAAAATTGCCAATTTTAATACCAGTGAAACAAAAAAAAAAAAAAAAAAAAAAANGCAAAAAAAAAAAAAAAGGAAATAAATAAATAAAAGGAAAAAAGATTGAGACTGTTTCAATGATAACTGAAGTTTTCCAGGCTGGGATATCCAGGATCTCATGTTGCCCATCCTCTGAGGAAACATGAGTCTTCCCTTCCTGATGGCAGCACCTGCATTTCCCACTTCCTGCATGGACTGAAGTGGGTTTTACTTAAAGACAACTGTGTCTTGCTCATTGTTAATCACAAACTTGGTATCTTGGAAGGTGGAAAAAACCATTTCTCTGGAAAACACGCCTACAGAAACCAACGAGAAGCTGTGGTGGAACATCAGAGTCAGTCCCAGGGAGGTGGGTGAGGTGATGCCATCAGGCACAAGTGGGAATCTGCATCCAAAACAGGGTTAATTTGACTTTTAGCAGGGACACCACACTCCCCATTAGAAGGAACAATTCATGAATCCTTGAAAACTCGAGAAATATTGTTTTCTATTGAGATATTTCTGATATCTAGAAGCCACCATCCTCTAGCTGCATCCATTTCAATTCCTTGTGGTTTTAACCCTTTAAACTAAAATTTATTTTGACTGAAAACTGCACGTTCAAAAAGGCACAAAACTTTTCTTTATTGAGTAAATATTTTGAAGAAGACCAGCTGAACTATTCATGTGACTACCAGGCCTTTCCACTGTCACCACTGAGCAAACAGAGATCTCCTTTATTTATTTTTCAAGTTCCAGTTCCAATTGAGGAAAGCAACATATTTACCTGGAAAACCCGGAGTCACAGGCTCCTTGAAAAAAATCTGATTATTCAGAAGGAGCAGCCAAAGAGAACCGACTGAGGTCTGAATATCCAATCAAGCATAACACAAACAGAGGGAAAAGGAAAAGAAGAAAAACACAGAGCACTCCAGCTTGTGTTACACACAGGGAGAACACACACCAGGAGTCAAAATTCCCAGTAAATCAGATACGGGCTTCTGGCTTTCCCCTCTCAGAGACACAGGCAGGGATTTCAGAGTCCAAAGAAGCCTTTGAAGAGCCTCAGGGGCAACGGGAAATAAAAAAAAATAATCCAGAAAGGCAGCTGGGAAACATGGCAAGAGAAGGGATCAGTGGGTTTCCGGAGGGGCTCATTTCCATAAGAGAAACAGGGAATATCAAAGGATGCACCAGAGGACCTTGTTCAGCCACCTCACAGGAGGCACGGGAAATGTTTCCTGGGTGGTCAGGGAGCACCAAAACCTGCACAATCCACATTAAAGATGAGAAAGGGGTAAGATCAACAGAACAAAACAGCCAGGAGAGGATATTTGTGGTGCTTTTTGTGATTATTCCGCTGCGTACACACGTCAGATCTGCACTGAGCTCACCTGGGAACACCTCCAGGCACACCAGGAGGGGCAAATCGCATCTTGGGTTTGGAAAATTCAGTCCTGGAGGGCCAGGGTGGGCTTTTTCCTGACATCCCTCAAGTGCTATTTAGAGAAGGACAAAGGGCTGCTGCGTCCTCGCCAAAGGGGAGCAGATGGGCAGCAACAACACCCACCAGGCCTTGGGAGAGCGGCACCAGGGAGGCCATCTGTGCTCTGCCAGCCCAAAACACACCTCCAAGGCCTCTGGAGCGGAGCTGGTTCATTGGGAGGATCACAGGGAAAGGAGGAACAGGCCCTGAGCTCTGCTCTGGGGCACCAGGGGCAGCACCCAGGGAATGGCCTGGAGCTGTGTCAGGGCAGGGGCAGGTTGGATCTCAGGACAAGGTTCTTCCCCCAGAGGGTGGTTGGGCACTGCCCAGGCTCCCCAGGGCAGTGGGCACAGCCCCAAGGCTGCCAGAGCTCCAGGAGGCTTTGGCTGATCCTCTGGGGCACATGGGGTGACTCTTGGGGCTGGGCCTGTGCAGGGCTGAGGGTTGGACTGGATGGGCCTTGGGGGTCCCTTCCAGCTCAGCACATTCCGGGATTCAGTGTGGAGCTGATGGTTTGTACCTGCCAACAGGCACCAGCATACCATAGTGCCCACACTGCCTCTGCCCCCAAACCTCTGGGCAGAGCAGGGAAGTGCAAGGCAGAATATTTCCAGTATCACCCTTAACTCTTATTTTTTTCCATACTCAAAGCTGACAAGTTGTGTGGTCTGTGCCAGGAGACACTCAGGGTGTCCCAGAGAGCTCTCAGGCACAGGGTGGGATTCTTGGGGTGTCCTGTGCAGGGCCAGGGATTGGACTGGATGATCCCTGTGGGTCCCTTGCAGCACAGGATATTCCATAATTCTGTGACTCAAGGTCCATTGAAAAATCCCCTCTGAGGAAATGCTGCCCAGGTCAGTCACACCCTGCCCAGCCCTCGGGGATGGAAATGAAGGAATGGGAGAAAAAAGGGGAGCACAGTTGTGCTGGTTATTGCTGGGGACTGATTGGAACAGCCACTAAAACACTAAGGATGGTGTTTGTGGGATTAATTAACCCTCCTGTTATCAAAAATCCAGGCAGGATAGTTCTCACAACAAAAATTTCACAGCTAAGAAGAAATACATGTGGTGCAAAGAGACAGCTGTGACACAAGTGAGAGACACCCCGACACTGGGGTCTCCAGAGCAGGGCCCAGTTGGGCAAACCCACCCCACTGATGGTGGGACATCGAGTTCCCCTCCTGCACAACCCCAGGCACTGGAAAGGATGTGTCTGAGGGTGCAGAGCCCCGAGCAATCCCACAAATTACGGTGTTCATTGAATTCATTTTACATGTTCCATGAGATACTTGTGCTGTGGAATTTGCCTGAGTTTGATTCTCAACCAATCTGTTCATCGGTGCTTGAAGGACCTGCTCAGAACTCTCTGGCTTGGCAGCTCTTCCTGTGGGGATTTGGGGAAGGAAGAGCTCCTCTGGCACCACTGGCTCCAGGAAAACTAAGACCTGACCTCCAAGAGCACATGTGGAGCATGGATTGGGCCAGAGGGTGGAAGATGGCGCTTCTCACAACACAAATCTCCTTCTTTTCTGTGGCACAGCCGGGGAAGGAGGTCTGGGAAGTTCCTGCCTGTCTGACTACAAGAAATTCCTAGACCACCTACACAGATGAAAGGCAAAGACTCCTGACAATAATCCCTAATTGAACAACAAATATTTTCATCTCTGAATCAGCAACATGTGTGTGTTTGAAAAATGGGTGAAGAGCAACAGATTTCTTGGTAGAGGATACATTTAAGAATTTGCACTCCTTTGATTACAAATGCAGTCAATTAACTGTACCTAAAAAACCCTCTTGGGGTGTCCTGTGCAGGGCCAGGAGTTGGAGTCAGTGATCCCTGTGGGTCCCTTCCAGCTCAGCATATTCTCTGACTTTATGATTCTCTGAACTGCCTGATGGACGGGAACTGATGGAGTTGAGTGTTTCTGTACACATTGTGATATATCAGTGAAACACCCCTATGGATGTGGAGATTTAATGAGGGATTAATGAGGAATTAATCAGTAAAATCTTAAAAAAAGTGATTCTGAAGGCGTTTGCCACCCTGAGCACTCAAGAGTTTCTAAAACACCGTCTTCAAAGAAAAAACAGTGAGTCTCACAGGCATAATACACTAAAACAAATTTAGTCCTGATTTAACTTTGCTCATTGGAAAAAACAATGGCGTTCCATTATGACATTTTGCCTACTCTTCCTTTGGGCTGTTTCCTCTTCATACCAATTATTGTGCCTTGAACAAGGGTTGAAAGCCTGAGGTAGGAAACAGGCAGAAGAGGCAAACTCCTAAAGAGCAAAAATCTTATTTTATATGAATAGCTTCCTACCAATAAAAGAACGCAGAGATGAGTATAAGGTATTTAGACTAAATAAACTGCATTTTAAGCAGTGCAAACATCACCCAGATTTGTCTTCAATGGGCTCTTTGGGGGCCCAATCCAACCCTGGGACAGGGACAAAAAAAGGGAATGTGGGGCTCTGGAGCTCAGCACAGGCAGGAAATACAGACCCCCCAAACTCTGATATAAACAGGGAACTGCACAACCAGGATCAAAACCAGGACAAGCAGGACAAAATAAAGCCCAGAAAAACTCAGTGACTCGGATTTTTCCAGTTGTTTCCCAAGAGCTGAGCAGTGCCCATGGCACCCAATCCCCCCACTGCTAAAGTTTGGGTTCCCTCTGAGAAAGATCAGGGTTATTTTATTTCTTCCTCTGCCCGAGGAACAAAAGAGCTGTTCATCCATGTGGCCAATCTGGTGGCCATTAACATCTGGGAATTTTTTCCTTGGTTGATGGCATTTGGACATCACGTCACAATTTGAGGGAGCAGACAATGTTTTCTGTTTGGGGTCGTTTGCTTGACCTCAACTATCTCACAATCGAAGTCATCCCTGTTCCTCATGCAGTTGGTGGAGAACTGGAGAGGGACCTTCCCCTCTGGGATGGGTGTTGGCACAGATGGGCTGATTCAGCTCCTGCTTTTGGGAGTCTTGAACAGACGCCCACCTTTTAGACCATTAAATTAGGTAAAATCAATTCCTTTGTCAAGTAAAAAAAAAAAAACAAACCCCCCCTACACACAAAAAACCTCCAAGCAAACAAAAACCTCCAAAAACCAAACCAAACCAAACCAAAATACAAAACACCAAACAAACAAAAGCACCCCCCCAAAAAAAAAAAAAACAACAAACAAATAAAAACCCACAAAAAAGCCCCCACAACAACATTTACTATGAAAATGGCTCAACTTGAAGTAGGGTGTTTAACCCCAGGGCTGTGGAATATCCAACTCCAGGGATTGCAGCACCTTCTTCTTTGGAAAGCCTTTACCAGGGAGGCAAAGGATGGACCTTCATGCTCCTTATTCCCAAAATCCAGGCTACTTTGGGGACACCACAGTCCCTGCTAACACTGCACACAGACTTGTTCTCCTCCTGCTTCCTCTTTCATGTGGTTTTGTAGGAGAACTAGGAGCAGAGGAGAAAACCTTGGGATCACTGGGCTTGTCTCTCTTATTCTACTGGATACTGACATTTAAAATGCCATCTATAAGCCATTTATCTGACACTTGCCCAAGTTAAAAACATACCAAAAAATTTACTTTTTCCCCCCGTAAGAACATCCGACGTGGCAACATTTGCACTTCAGGTGTGCCTTGAAGATGCCCTGTTAGTCCCTGGGCCCTCCTGCAGAGCCCTTGACAGTATTCTGGCCAAATATAGCCAAAAGGGAACGATTTGGGGCAGGAAACACCCAGCCCTTCCCCACCCCATTAAAGCCTGAGGTGCATTTGCTCTCTGCACATATTTTTCTCATGCAGATGGAAGGAACATCTTCCTGGAGACCTCCCAACCCTCCTAAGTGCCTTTGGAAGTGGTCCTGCTGCTTCTCCCCGTGCTCCTGGTGCCACAGGAGCCTTTCCTGGAGGCAGCTGTGCTGAGCCCTTACCACACAGTGTCACACGAGCCACACCACACTTATTACTCTCCTCTTGCTCTGCTTCCTTACAGGTTTCACACACACTTGAACATTTGGGCCACTAAATAGCAAGAAACGACTGAAATCGTGCCCAGGCACAAACCCACCAAGGGAGGGGGAAAAACGAACAGCCACTACTCCTCAGCTGGAAAATTTTTCCTTCTCTGCTAGTTGGTTTTTTCAAGTTTATGAGTTGGAGCTACGAAGCAATTTTGCAGTTTCTGGGTGGATGTTAAACAAGGAAACAGCTTCTTCCTTAAGTCCCTGGTTTATTCAAATGAATGTGGCAAACAGCACTTCCTTGAAGAGCAACACATTGTGCAGAAAAATTAAACTGGAGGGGGCTGAGAGGCGCTAAATCTTGGATTGTCTCGTCAGTGTTTGTCGTATCTTAGACTGCAAATGCTTTCCCAGTTGCTGGAAAGCATCTCTGAGCAGGAATCCTCAGCTTAGGGGGTAGAAGGAATCTCAAAAAGCAGCCACAGTCTGTGATCTCACATATCGCCATCACCAGGGGAGTGTGAGCTCACAACAAACGCCAAGTGTCTCCTCCGAAGGGCAGATTCTGGCCGCTCTGAGCTATCCCAGAGCCACAGTGCAGTTCTAAAACCAGCCAGGCCTGTTATTGCTTTGCATCACAACTACCCCGAGCAGCCAGACCACACTGGAGCGTGGCTGGAAGGCACTGCGGGCACTGGGAGCGTGGAGCACACGGGGAGGTGCTGGTGGAGCCGTGCTGCCCTTCTGTGGCCCACGGAGGCTCAAGGAATTCGTTATCCCACTTTTTTTTCTCATTTTTGTTTTCCTACACATCACCAGAGAAACCAGGCTTAAAGGGGCTCTGAATGAACACTGGGAGATTCAGGAGAGCCCCTAAATTATGTGGAGAAGTGTAGTAAAGTCCTGGTTTCTGAAGGTGATAAAAAGGTGATGAAGAAGTTATTAAAATCAGTCTGGCAGGGAGAAGGAGGAAGTACAGACACATCCTGCTGCCCTTTTATGTTTGTTTTGATTTTAATTTACAGATTGGGAATAAACTGAACTGCCTTTCCAAATGACAGGATGAGGAGCCTCCGAGAGCCCTCGCTGCAATCAAATTATAAAATCCAGCATCATAAGCAGGCTGATGGCTCTGTTTGCTCTTTAAATTCCTGCTTGGACTCTCAGTAGGAAAATATGAACTTTTATTGGACTTCCACAGCACAATTCCATCCATATTTCAGAAACTCATAAAACACCGTGGAAACTGTAGGTTGGGATGTAAATTGTAGGATGGGGATTAGAGCAACCTGGGCTGGTGGAAGGTGTCCCTGCCCATGGCAGGGCGTGGAATGGGATGGGCTCTAAGGTCCCTCCCAACCCAAACCCTTCCAGGATTCTGGGATTCTATGACATGCTGCTTGCCCTGAGGAGCACCAGCAGCCACAGAAGATGCTCAGGTGAACAAAGTGATGGAGGAGAGATGCAGGACTAATCACAGCCCCCACACCCTAAATTCCCAACTGCCTCAATCTCCTCTACTTTGGGGACCAGACACTGATCTCATCTCATCTCAACAGACCAAGACAGGGATGGTCTTGCTGAGCGTGGATGTGATTTTTGTGCCAAGGGGAAGGATCACAGCTGGATGCTGTTGCAAAAATTCCATCCCTTTCCAGGGGTTGTTTGTTCCTTGCTGGGGTTTTCCTTCAGGGATTTCTCAGCTTGGATGAGCAGTGTGCCCGCAAGGTACAGGAAAGCAGAGCATCCTGGACACTGAGGATCTGGGATTAGCTCATGGTGCTAATAATGCCAAGGTTCATTTGCAATCCCAGTCTGGGCCATTCCGTAAGGGTTGGACTTGATGATCTTTGCGGGTCCCTTCCAACTCAGGATATTCTGTGATTCAGGACTAAGAACTGGAGCAAATTCCTGCTCAGAGTTCAGTTCCTGTGCTGGGAGTGGAACCCATCCTGCAGGCCCAGCCTTGGCAGGCTCTGGGCACTCAGGGACAGGGACCAATTCTGAATCTGCCATTGCAGGGAGCAAAGATGTGCCATTTTGTCCTCCAGGTGTGTTCAGCTGGAGCAGAGGAGACTGAGGGGAGAGCTCACTGCAGTTCCAACTGCCTGGGCAGGGGCAGAGGAGGGGCAGGACTGAGCTCTGCTCTGGGGGGACCAGGGACAGCACCCAGGGAATGGCCTGGAGCTGTGTCAGGGCAGGGGCAGGTTGGATCTCAGGGAAAGGTTCTTCCCCCAGAGGGTGGTTGGGCACTGCCCAGGCTCCCCAGGGCAGTGGGCACAGCCCCAAGGCTGCCAGAGCTCCAGGAGGCTTTGGCTGATCCTCTGGGGCACATGGGGTGACTCTTGGGGCTGGGCCTGTGCAGGGCTGAGGGTTGGACTGGATGGGCCTTGGGGGTCCCTTCCAGCTCAGCACATTCTGGGATTCTGTAATTCCAACTCCACCTTTCAGCAGGGGCACAACTGGCTCTCACACAGTTTCCTTCGGGTGTTTAATTCCCTCCCTTCTCCCTGGGTGAGCAGAGAGGGGCTGATGCTGCTCCCCTGGCCCTGCACATCCCTATCCCTAACCCTCCCCCAGCACTTCCCCAGCTCGGTGGCTGGGAATTTGTTTCCCTAATGAGATGCAGAGGCACCGAGAGGTTTCTATTCCCAGCCAGCAGACAGCAATTAAACAGCCTGACCCCACACCCTCAATTAGAGCCGAGCTGCACAAGGGGCTGTTTACCAGCCAGTTAACCCACAATTACGGATCCTTGCAGCCAGGCCTCCAGCCAGCAAACTTCTCAAAAAATACCCTATTTTCTTGTGCAAATAAAACAGGCACGTTCTGTTACTATCTCAGTTTGGTTATTAGAGGCCTGTCACCAGCTTTCCCAGTATTTTGACCAAGCTCTGTTGCATTAGCAGTTCTTATTTAATTTTAACTTTCCCTGAGCGTTTTGCTCCTCTATTGGGATATAACAGCACCACAGATCACGTTGAGAAACCCCTCAGGACAGCCCAGAGAACGGGTGAAAATTATCTGGGGATATAAGAAACACTCCAGAACCATCAGCTTGTTTAAAGCCACACTTATTTTCTGAAGCCACTGGGGGCTTGAAGTCGAATGCTGGCCCACCTACAGCTCCCCACACAATCTGTAGAGCTGGTGTGAGGAACACAGAAATATTTTTGGCTCAAATGTGCTTTCCCCCCTCCCATTCAGCCAGAAAGAGGGTGTGATGGGCACCAGGGCACCAAGTGTTTCCCTTGGCAGCCTCAGGGAATGCTGCCCTGGAGGGCATTTCCCCCCCTCAGGGTCACTCATAGGCACCAAGATGGGTTTAAAAGTTGCGTTTTTGCTTCCACAAGCACCGATCTCTCTGTTTGCAGACATACACCTGGATGTGCCATCCCCTGATGGGATGGAAAGGGGATTTGCAGGAGCGTTGCACCAAAGGTTGGACTTGAATTCACAATTCCATGATTTTAAACTGCCAAGCCGTGCACTGACAGTGCAGGTGACACCCCCAAGACCAGGAAAGTCTCTGCAACCACTCCTGGCTCTCTGACACCGTACAGGAACACTTTTAAACACTCAGGAAGTGCTCAGCAGCTGTAGGGATTTTCATGGAATAAATGACTGAAGCAGGGACTCATTATTTAATACACATTTCTCCACACTGAGTTGAAATATCACATGTTAACGTTACTGAGCTGTAAAATGGTCACCAAAATTTGCTGGTATTAGAAAAAGAAATGCTGTAGCATAACCCAGCCAAACACATTATTTCTTGCTAAAGTAAGTGTCCAAATTAAACCCATTTACCCTTCAGCTGCAAAGCTTCCATTATTAAGCCTTAATATTTTTTTCCCCCAGGGAAGGCAGTGAGCCAGGAAGATCCACAGGTACTGATGTCAAACATCTTGATGTCAAACAAGCTGCCTGCAAGGAGCAGAAGTGGGGGCTGGAAGCCCATGGAACCATGGCAGGGATGGTGGCGGGGCAAGTCCAAGGAGAGGGAAGTGGTGCCCAAAGGATCGTCCCCTTCTTTCCCTCAAAGGATCTCTTTTTCCCCAAAATATTATGTACATGTTTTATAGAGTGTTGCCTTTCCAGCAGCTTGTTGCTGGAGGTAAGCCCTCAGGTGACTGTCATGGGAAGGGATGTCCCTGGAGAGATGAAGCAGGAATGTGGGAGTTCCCAGGCAAGGCACAGAGTCACTTACTCCAGCTAAATTGGTCTTATACATGTATTTATTAATATTTATTAATTTTTTTAAATAAGAAATAGCTCTTTGCCGCAGAGTCAGGGTAGGGCATCTCCCCAGTCACCACCTGCCCATGGAGCCACACGAGGTTCCCTCACCCTGGAGCTACATGAGGTTCCTTTATCCTGGAACTACATGTTCTCTCATCCTGGAGCTACACAAGGCAAATGCATTCAGGGGAGGAAAAAGATTCCCTCACCCTGGAACTACACAAGGTTCCTTCATCCTGGAACTACAAGAAGTTCCCTCACCCTGGAGCTACACAAGGTTCCCTCACCCTGGGTCTCTGCTCCTTCATCAGAGAAGTTTACATTCCCCCATACTTTGTGCTCCGCTTTGAGATCAAGAGGTGAAAAGCACAGTTGTTGTTATTACTTTTATTAAAGGAAAGCAGTGGCACAAACCACTGGAATTATACGACATTCCTGAGCAAACCCCTGAAACAATGCAGCTTTCAGGGGTGTGTGAGAGGGTTTGGGGCTATTTGCATAGGGCAGCATGGAAGAATTTTATCTCTCTCATCTCTCTGTGAGCTGTGTCCTGTCAGCTCTGTGTAACTGAACACACGTCAGAGTGAAAATCCAAAGCAGAAGGTTGGCTGATAATCAGAGGGAGCAGAAAGACGATGGACAGAGCAAAATCTACTGGATTCTAAATCAATCTGTGCTGCTGCTGCCTATTTCTACACCCCCTCCACACACACACACACACACAAATGCATTCAGAACTGCACTGCCACAAAACTCTCTGTACAATCAAAGCCTCGGTGCCAGGGAAGAAAGAAAAGCCCCTTTTATTCAGGGCATCGCCCATCAATGGCTACTTTATATTAAAATCAAGGCACATGCTCCCCAAACTTAAAAGCTGCAGTGGGGGGAGAGGGAAAAAAAGTCTCCCTCCTCTGCCATTAACGCTTTTATAACCAGGGCTGGGAGCTGGGCAGGGGTTTGCTGGATCCACCTGCAGCAGAGGAAAGGGAGGGATGGAAAGAAGGAAGGAAGGAAAGATAAAAGGAGGGAGGGTTCCAGTCTGCAGGCTGACCTGTCTGGAAAGGAGCCCCTCTGCTCTGGAGCCAGGCTGGGAGAGCTGGGGGGGTTCACCTGGAGAAGAGAAGGCTCCAGGGAGACCTGAGAGCCCCTTGCAGGGCCTAAAGGGGCTCCAGGAGAGCTGGAGAGGGACTGGGGACAAGGGATGGAGGGACAACACACAGGGAATGGCTTCCCACTGCCAGAGGGCAGGGTTAGGTGGGGTATTGGGAAGGAATTGTTGGCTGGGAGGGTGGGGAGGCCCTGGCACAGGTTTCCCAGAGAAGCTGTGGCTGCCCCTGGAATCCCTGGAAGTGTCCAAGGCCAAGGCTGGAACAACCTGGTTCTGGTGGAAGGTGTCCTTGCCCATGGCAGGGGAGGAAAAGATGAGCTTTAAGGTCCCTTCCAAACCAAGCCACTTGATGCTTCTGTGATACTTGGATAACCGTTTATCTGTTTAACCTGCACATTTTCAGGGGAAAGTCCTTTCCCAAAATGGGAAGGAAGGAATTCCTGGTACATGTTCAATGAAAATGGCTCTCAGGATTCCTCTTTCCTGTGACCACTCCATCAAAAATGCCATGAGTAACCCCAAAATCTACTGCCCATGTCTTTGGAGGAGCACTGGATGACCTGACAGCTAAAAGTCACCTCAAAGCAGTCAAAGCTCCAGTCAGTGACCTCACACAAGAGTTTTAAGCACTTTGAAAACCTCATTTATTGAATAAAGCAGCTGGAATTCCTCTAAGGAATTTACAGTGGAGAGTTCATTTTACCTTGGCACAACTGGATTATTTGCTGTTTTCTTTTACCTGCTTTCTGTGATGCAAATAAATACATTCATAAGACAATTTCCCCCTGGGTTGCAGAGTGTAGAGATACAGTAGGAGGACAAAACAAAACAGTGGGGATACATGGAAGATAAACTCAAAGCTGGAGATGAAGAAGGAACAAGGATCACAGGACAGTGACAGATTTGAGATTGAAACCCACTAAAAATGATGATACAAAGCACAAGTTCAGGACAAACACTGCTCAGAGGGGGGAGTGCAGCACAGCTGCTTTACCCCTTGCAAGGGTTTCCTTGCACACACTTTCCAGTGTGACCCGACCCCAGAACCTGAGGATTTTATGTTATTTCTGTGTTTTAACACTTTCCCATTCCCTGTTTGCAGTGTTTGACTGCAGCAGGTTTTTTCTCTTTGCCCTGACATAAGTTAGTTTTTTATTCCTGTGGCTCATCCCCTTCCCAAGTTTCCCCGTTTTGATGAGAAATTCCCCCCATGAGGAAAACCAGCACCAGCCCTGCTTTTCCCTGCACATCCATCACCCCCTAGAACAGACCAAGAGGAACCTTTGCTTCTGCCTTCAGGGCATGAAACATCCCTGCTGCTGACAGAGCCCTTCTGGGAAAAGAGTGATAATTCACTTATCTGGTGAGTAATTCCAGGGCTACAGAACTCAGGGACCAACTCCATGGACAGGCTTAAAGTGGGAGATTGGCTTTAAAATTCAGGTTGAGAAGGAGCCTACTTTACTTCCTTTCTGTTTCATGATTTGCTTGTTTGTTTATTAATAGTTCACCCCACTTTACTGGGAGAGCTGAGAATCCAACTGGAAGCCAATCCACATTTCCACTGCTCTGTAATTGCATTTTTAAGGTGCTGAAGAAATGTTTGTAAATCTCCTGCTCTCACCAAACAGCACATTTTCCATGGGGCCCCTGCAATTTGTTTAAGAATTGTGCTCCCAGAAGCCTATAAAGTCATAAAAAACCCAGAAAACACCCCAAATCTTTGCTAAACCACAGCACTGAGAGAGCCTGAAACAAAGCAGCAAAACCACAGAAACACTGAACTTCGGAACTGAGGCATCCAACTCCTTTTGCAGGACATGGTTTGTGTCAGTTATGTTATAAAAGAAAATCACATTGTGATACAGAATGAGATTTAGTTAAAAAAAAAAAAAGAAGGCTTAACAGTAGCTCAGCATCTTCAGAACACCCCAGGGCTTGAAAGCAATTTTTGATCAACCCTGGCCAGCCCAGTGGCAAAGGGCTGATGCTGGGAGGAAGAAATAAATTCATATCTGAAGAGGAAGGGCCTTGCTATGAAGGCTGACAGTTGTAAGGTGTTGGAGAGTAAAAAGCACTGTAATTAGGGAGCAGCGAGGAGGAGGGAGAGCTCACACCCTGTGATTATTAGAGAGCAAAGCAGCAACTCTTGGGTGTTGTTACTGAGGATGTGCATGGACAAGAAATGGTATCTATGCACAGAAAGGTGGGGTATTCCTTATGCCAGAAGATGATAATCACCATGTTTATCGCACTAAAATCCCTAATTCCAGGCAGCAATTTCCCCACAGTCCACTGGCAGGAGGGCAAAATCACCGGTGATGTTCTTCCAGTGCCAGGGTTAACTGTGGTCACATCAAAGAGACACCACCTGTTTAGTGACTACCGGGGCAGGATGGACAGAAAGGAGGGAAAATCCCCCCACATCCCTGGGGGAATCCACAGGGATGAAGGGGGAAGGGCAGGACGGTGCCAACCACATGAATTCATCCTTCGACACAACAGCGGCCAAGGAACTCCCCAGTTCCCGGAAAGAGAGGGTTAAAAAGCCACCACTATGCAAATAAAACTCCAAAGAAAGTTCTCCCAGACTCACAGCAGAGGCAGCTGCACCTCCAAATTTTAACAGGTAGGAAGAAATCTTGGAGATGTGCCACCTGCCCCAAACACCAGCCCAGGGGACTCCAGGAGGATGGTGGAGAAGAAGCAGCACTCACAGAGGAAGACGTGACACACCAGTGAGATCAGACTTTGTACCTCCAATGCATGAGACTCCACCTTGCCCTGTTAGCAGTGACAAAGAAGAATCTTGCAGAGAAAGTTAAGAAATTTAGGGTCCCTTCCAAGCCAGGCCAATCTATTATTCTTTGAGTCTATGAATCTGTGATTCTATGAGCCCATTATTCTACGAGCCCATTATTCTATGATCCTATGAGTCCAGAATTCCATGATTCTATGATTCTATGAGTCAGTAATTCTATGATTCTGTGAGTCTATGATTCTACGAAATACTTGCCACAAGGCCTGCCCCCAAAACGATTTATTACATGGCCAAGAATCCAAAGACCTTCATCTTCAGAGTATCATTTCCTTGAAAGCATCTTTTTGCCATAAACACTCTGTAATTTCTCCCAGCCCTCTCCAGTGTGCAAGGTGGGCCTCCCAGAGGGTGTGAGGAGAGGAGGAACATGGTGTGAGGTTTGCTGGCAGCTGGAGCGTCACGTTTATCAGACAGCAATAGCCAGGACCTCACTCCTCACACTCAGGCCCCAAAGCCAAGGAGTGGCATCACATTCCACTGGGGAACAGCACAAAAGGTGCAGCCCCCGGCCACACGTGAGCCATGACCTGTGCCAGTGCTGGAGAACCTCGGGGAGACGCCAGGTCTGTGCTTTCTGTCTGTCAGGGGCTGCAGGGAGGGGGCAGAGGATGGCCTAGGCTCTGCTCGGGGGGGCCCAGCAATGGCACAGGAGGAACGGGCAGGAACTGATGCCCAGGAAGCTCCAGCTGGACAGGAGGAAGAACTTCTGCCCTGGGCACTGAACAGAGACCAGAGAGGGGGTGGAGTGTCCCTCCCCGGGGGTGTTCCAGACCCATCTGGACACAATCCTGTGCCAGGTGCTCTGGGATGGTCCTGCTGGAGCAGACGGGCCACTGTGGGCCCTCACAACCCAATCCCCCAGTCTGGGATTCTGGGATTCTCCCACCCTCTTCCCACACTCCACTCCCTCTAAAACAGGCTCCTAAGGGAAAGGCCCCATCTCTTCACTCAGTGGCATCTGCTCCCAGCAGTTTCTACTGCTCAGGGTGTTTCTAAACTTCCAGGGTGTTTCTAAAGAACAAAGGTTCCTCTTCAATTTCCAACTGGAATTTCACCAGAGCATTAAAAATATCAATTTAATTAGTGAGATGGCACCCAAATCCTCACAACTTAATCCCATTCACCAGGATCACCTGTCGGGTCATGACCATGAAGGTCACAGCTGCTCAGGGCATTTTCTGGCACAGGCCACAATTCACTTTACTTCTTTCCCTCACTCACTGACACCTCAGTTTACACCTCAAATCTACTTCTTTTCTCTTTTTAAATATATTTTATACTGGGAGTCTTTTGTTTGGAAGTAGAAGAAGCAAAGGCTTACTTCATCCTCTGCCCCCCGTGCTCTGGCCTTGGGGCTGGGGGGTCTCCAGGGCAGAGACTGGAAAACATCCAGGAGGTGTTTGAGGTCTGAAAAAAAATAATAAATCAAAATCAGTGTCCTCACTGCCACCCTGGGCTGTCTCTGTGACTCCCCAGGCAGGTGCATTGTTCAGCTGACAGATGGCCTGCTCAGAAAGCATTTGAAGGTCTTTGCTGGACTTTAATAAAGATATTTCCAGTATTAGAATTAAGATTTTGGGTTTTTTTCCATCTGCCTCCCTGGTACCACGATAACCCTCTAGTCCACACACTGCAAACAGGCCTGACAATAACTCAATTACAGCTGATGCACTTGGAAAACAATCGTCACAAACCTAGAGGAACCAGAAAAGAGAAAGGGAAAATCTCCTAAACCTGGTTTATTCCTTAACACAGCTGAAATTCTGAACAGGGCTCACAACAACAACCTCCTGTCCATCCTTCCTGGGATGTTTTTGGGGATGAAAAAGGGGAAAAGCAGCAGTAAAAGCTGGTGGCATCACTGCACAGGTGGCACAGCTGGGTCAGAGCAGGTTTGCACCACGTTTTCTGGGTGCCACACGAAGTGCTCCCTTGGGGAACGACACCCCAACATGCCCCTTGAACACCCAACAGCTTCTCAGCTCATGGTGTGTCCAAGTGAGGAAAAGACAGGAAACTTCCTTCAGAGACCTCCTGGTCCAGGAGAAGCTACTCCAGGTGTCCCAGCCCGGCCCTGAGCTCCTCTCCCCGCCCTGAGTTCCCCTGTCCAAAGCTGGAGCCACCAGACCCTCCAACCCCAGCACCCCACACTCCTCCATCTGCCACTTCAGCCAGTGCCAGGAATTTTCACAGCTCGGAAGCCCTGTTGAAACACAGAAATCAGGAAAAGGGCATCCAGAACAACCTTTTCTTCCTAACACAGACACAATAACTCCCTTTTTTTTTGGCACTTCTCTGAGCTTGGAAGTTCAGGATGGCTTTGCAGGAGGAGAGCATTTAACAACCCTCCTTCTTTGGGATGGCAGCAAACATTTGATCCAATTTACAATCAAATCACAGAGTCATTAAGGTTGGAAAAGACCTGCCACATCATCCAGAACACCCTGTGCCCGATGCCCACCCTGTCCCCAGCCCAGAGCACAGAGTGCCACGGCCAGGCCTTCCTTGGGTACCTCCAGGGCTGGGGACTCCAAACCTCCCTGGGCAATAATCTCTTGCCTGTGCTCAGGCAGGTGAGTATCAGATCATAGAGCTTCACTCTGACAGTGATTCTGCAGGATAAAATTCACCCCATCTTCTCTCCAGCCAGGGATGAACACCTTGCTCAGAGCAGCACAAGGAAGACTTCACAGAATCCCAGAATGTGCTGAGCTGGGAGGGACCCCCAAGGCCCATCCAGTCCAACCCTCAGCCCTGCACAGGCCCAGCCCCAAGAGTCACCCCATGTGCCCCAGAGGATCAGCCAAAGCCTCCTGGAGCTCTGGCAGCCTTGGGGCTGTGCCCACTGCCCTGGGGAGCCTGGGCAGTGCCCAACCACCCTCTGGGGGAAGAACCTTTCCCTGAGATCCAACCTGCCCCTGCCCTGACACAGCTCCAGGCCATTCCCTGGGTGCTGTCCCTGGTCCCCCCAGAGCAGAGCTCAGTCCTGCCCCTCCTCTGCCCCTGCCCAGGCAGTTGGAACTGCAGTGAGCTCTCCCCTCAGTCTGCTCTGCTCCAGCTGAACACACCAAGACTTGCACAAAGAGCTGTGAGATGATCAGAGTGTGTCAGACCAGCCTTTGTTGTGATTATTGTGATTATTCCAAAGCTCTCTGGTCATTCCTTCGGTGGAGCTTTATGGCTGCTCACGTTTAGCAGGAGCAGCTGCACAACACCTTAATTGTGCAGATCTGCTGGAAACCCAAACAGCCCCATTCCAGGTGTCTCCAAGATGACGCTGAGCCCTCCCTGACCCTCTCAGGAGATCCTCTGCCTGCTGGGAGAGCAGGGGATGCCCTGGGGATGCTGCTGCCAGCATCCCTTGGGTCATGTTGGGGAGAATTCAGATTAATCCAAGATCAAAAGCTGAAATAAATCTTCAAATTGCCTCTCTGAGTCCACCCAGCTCTTTCAATAAAGTGGGAACCATGAAGTCAGAGTTTCTGTGACCCTGTTCCAGACTCACAGGAGCAACTGCCATTACACAGTTTTAAATGCCTTAATATAGAAATGGGGGAAAAAAACATAACAGTTGTTAGATAAAACATTAATTCTTGCATTTTAATAGTCTTACTCCCTTTTTCTTCAGCTGTGAGTGTTATAGGAAAACCTCTGGTAGTGTTTCAATGTTACAATTAGTAGTAATCTTATTTTGGGGAGGAAATGGAAGCTGGGAGGGGCTGGAGCTGATTTTGCAATGACAGCTGCTGAAATCCCTTTTTTTCCCCCCAACTCAAAAAATGGAGAAGCAGAAAGGAGGAATAAGACAGAAAGTGTAACTTCTGTTTCTGTTACCAACAAGGGCTCAAGTGAACCAGCTTAGCACAGCTCAGGAGCTCAGCTGAGCAGTGGACAGGGGAGGAAAATCCACTGTATTGTAGCTCCAAGGAAGATGAAAAGTGAGGGCTGGAAAAGGCAAGAGAAGAATAAGAATATGAGCAGTTGATCTGCATAAATAGAGATTGAAAATGGCAAAATACTGACTTAGCAAGGAAAAAAAAAATCCCAAATCCTTTAATATCTCCAGAGCCAGCAAGGTCAGGAGTATTTGGCTGTAAAAGCCCAGGGCACTGATACAGAGGGGGTGGGACAGCACATGGGGGGATAACACACTGAGCTTTAATTTTGGGCACAGAACAGAGAGGTTGGAGTGTGTAAGTGGCACCTGCAAACCCTCTTTTAGTGTAGCTACATCGATTTACTTTTCTTTCCTTTTAAATAGGCATGTCCATGTTGTGTCTAGAATTTTATTCATTTATTTATTAAAAAAAAAATAGATAAGTTATCCCAAGTGAGACCAACTCTTAAATTAAACCTTGAATTAGAAAGAGATTTATATATAAGTGTAAGCACATATATATGTATTTATATATAAGTGTAAGCACATATATATGTATTTATATATAAGTGTAAGCACATATATATGTATTTATATATAAGTGTAAGCACATATATATGCACACATACTTTAAATAAATAAATAAATAGAAATAGAAATAGAAATATATACGTTTATATATATGTATGTACACATACCTGACCATAACCACCTCCTCTGTTCCCTCTCTCCACCTGCACAAACAGCCTCAACTCTCTCTCCCAGATTTTTAAGCACTTCCCTTTTTCCTGGGGAAATGTTTCCTCTTTCCCATTAGCTGAGGACAGAAGGACACTTTGCCTCCCTCTTCTCGTTCCCTCTTCCAGCAGCCTGGATAACACCCTTTCCCCCCTCCAGCCAGATGCTTTAAACAGCTGTAGGCAACAAGAAACCTCCCCAGACATTTTCAGGAGCTGACAACATTTTATTGCTTAGCTTTTATTGGGTTTATTCGTTTTAATTGTTCTGCCCTCGGCTGAGCTCTGATTCAGTGCCTGTTGCAGCTCAGTTTGTGGTGCTGCTGCCTTTCAAGTGATTCCTTCCTTTGCAATGAGTATGTTTGGATTATTTTACTTTCCAGTTATATTATCTTAAGTTTTTCCACTTCGAGACACTTCTTGCCGTTTCTTACCCTTATTGCTCAGTTTCTGTTTCACTATATTATTTTTCTGCCATCATTTTCATTTGTAACCCTTCCAAACATTGTCTCACTTGGAACTTAAACTGCTGTCCCATTTATCCTTTCTTTCCCACTATTAATTCTTCTGCTAAATACTTTACTAATTAAACTACTGAGCATTAAATTTGAATGCTAAGTGCAACATGAAGTTCTTTATGTGACCAAGTTCCAACACACATCAATGTTTTGAACTAAATATCTAACGTTTCTTCTCCTTCCTGCACGTAAATTTTGGAACATAACAAATAAAAGAAAAATATTTAAATATCAAGGCAAAGTTAGGATGGTAGAATTGTAGCTGTGTTTAATTTTCTTCTGTCTTTAATAAAACCCAGCAAACTGAGGAGCATTTAAGTTGAGGCTTGAGGCTTGAGGCTTTCACAGGGCTGGGTCAGGACTGTGGTAGCTTAAGAAATACAGGGATAAGGAATCCTTAGGAAAAATAGTGTTTGAGGGGTTAAAGATTTCTCCCTGGTTTTGTCAGATCTTGTTCAATGACAGCCCCAGTCCAGCTGGATCTCTCTAAACTGAACTGTTTGGGGGTGGTTTATGATTCACTGAAATCCAGAGTAGGGAGGGTAAGGGGAGAGATCTAAGTGCAAATTAAGACCTGAATAATATGAAGTCAATTAGTATCATTTTTAAGCACAGGATAAAGAGGTTAAAACCTCCAGTTAAACCAAAAGTAATCGAAAGAACATTTTAAAGGAAATTTATCCAACATATAACAAACTTATAAAGTCACTGGGTTTGTGCAACACAGAGCTTGAGAGCTCAGAATTTATTAAAGGATGATGCACATGCCTGGATTTACAGAAAAACTTCCTCCAAGAAAACTAAACTGATAAAACTCCCGGGGATCACTCAGCAGTTGGAACCAACCTGCTCCTGCAATTTGTGTGGGAAGGTTTGTGCAGAGCTGGACCAGGACATGGGATCAGGCATCACAGAGCCGTGGAATGTTTTGGGTTGGAAGGGACCTCAAAGCTCATTCAGTCCCATCCCCTGTCATGGGCAGGGACACCTTCCACTAGCCCAGGTTGCTCCAAGCCCCGTCCAACCTGGCCTTGGACACTTCCAGGGATCCAGGGGCGGCCACAGCTTCTCTGGGCAACCTGTGCCAGGGCCTCCCCACCCTCACAGCCAACAATTCCTTCCCAATATACTATCCCTCCTTGCCCTCTGGCAGTGGGAAGCCATTCCCTGTGTGCTGTCCCTCCATCCCTTGTCCCCAGTCCCTCTCCAGCTCTCCTGGAGCCCCTTTAGGCCCTGGAAGGGGCTCTCAGGTCTCCCTGGAGCCTTCTCTTCTCCAGGTGAATCCCCCCAGCTCTCCCAGCCTCCAGAGCAGAGGGGCTCCAGCCCTGGGAGTTTTGGGTACAAGGCAATGATCAGCCCTCCCCATGTGACAGTGACAGTCTGTTCACCTGCATTTTTGTTTCTAAAGGCCTCAGTGACTCCTCACATGGCTCTGAGGAAGTCTGGGGGGAGCCTCCTCTCCCACCACCTCCCCCAGTGCCACCACTGCATTTCCACCTTCCCCAAAGAATCCAGAAAGCACCTTCCTTCAGGGCAGCTTCATAATCCCATCGCAAACCAGGGGCAGCTTCACAATGCCATCACAAATCAAACCAGGGGCAGCTTCACCCCCATCACAAATCAGGGGCAGCTTCACCCCATCACAAAGCAGCACCGTTAATTTTATTCAGCTCTGGGACTCTGCCTGTGCAGACTCTGTCCGTTCCTCAGCCTGTGCCAGGGACACAAGGCTCCCGTGTTTATTCAGTTTTTTCTGGCTGAACTGATGCACCCCTAGAATTAACCTCAGTCACCCAGACTGCAGGGCCCGGGGTGCTTTTGTAAGACACAAGGCCACAGTGCCTTACTGGGGCACTAAAAAGTCTGGATTTACACTGAGGCAACAAATCCCAATCCTTGAAAATGCTGCTCCTTGGGGCAAGTGAACTTAAGGAGCACGGAAGCCATGGATGGAATAATTTCTCTGAGCTGAGAGAGCAGCCACTTGTGGAAGGGATAAGACAAAACTATGAAAACTGCTTTTCTAGCCTGTGTGATTCCATCAGAAACAGGTTTTTGAGTGGCTTGTTCAGTTGTTTTGCTGTCCCAGTCCCAGAAGAGAGGAAGAAACGAGTCAAATATGGAGCTGGGGAAGGGGCTGGAGCAGCAGGAGCAGCTGAGGGAGCTGGGGGGGCTCAGCCTGGAGAAAAGGAGGCTCAGGGGGGACCTTGTGGCTCTGCAACTCCCTGACAGGAGGGGGGAGCCGGGGAGGGTCGAGCTCTGCTCCCAGGGAACAAGGGACAGGAGGAGAGGGAACGGCCTCAAGGTGCTCCAAGGGAGCTTCAGTTTGGATATCTGGAAAACTTTCTTTCCTGAAAGAGTTTGTAAGCATTGGCAGGGGCTGCCCAGGGCAGCGGTGGAGTCCCCAGCCCTGGAAGTTCAAAAAACACATGGATGTGGCACTTGGGGATGTGGGTCAGTGGTGGCCTTGGCAGTGCCAGGGGAACAGTTGGACTCGATGATCTTGGAGGGCTTTTCCAACCTTCCTGATTCTGTGTAGCCACAGGGCAGCTAATTTATAAAGAATGTTATTTCTAATCATTACCTAAAAATTACCAAGAGCATCAAAATCTTTTAGTCTTCTGACGTGCAACAATTAAAGGTCTTCACCAAGAAGTAGGTTGGAAAGCTGTTAAAATCACAGAGTATTCTGAGTTGGAAGGGACCAACAAGGATCATCCAGTCCAACTGCTGGCCCTGCACAGGACGCCCCAGGAGTCCCACCCTGTCCCTGGGGGGGTTCTCATTCTCTTATTGGTAGGAAACAATTCAACTAAAATAAGATTTTTGCTCTTTAGGAGTTTGCCACTTCTGCCTGTTCCCTGCCTCAGGCTTTAAACCCTTGTTCGAGGTACAATAATTGGTGTGAAGGGGAAACAGCCCAAAGGAAAGGCAGGTGAAATTTCCTAATGGAACTCCATTTTTTTCCAAGTAGCAAAGTTAAATCAGGACTAAATTTGGTTCAGTGTGTTCTGCCTGTGAGACTCCCTGGTTTTCTTGTTTGAAGACTGTGTTTTAGAAACTCAGGACGGTGAATACCTTTGTAGTCACTTTTTAAACATTTCACTGATTAATTCTTTATTAATTCCTCATTAAATCTCACATCCATGGGGGTGCTTTGCTGATATTTCACCCCAGTGGGATTAGGGAACAGCAACAGCAGTGCTGGGGTGACCAAAAAACCAAAAGCACACAGGGAAAGGAATAGAAAAAGAGGGAGAAGAGGAAAAACGGTGTCACCCTCTCTGTGGGGGCAGTTAAAGAGCTGTCACCACCCCCCTGCAGCTGAGGAGGAGCATTTATTATTCTCACACAGGTTTATCTGTTGACATTGAATGGAGCTTTTTTTTCCTAATCATTTGGATTTATAACTCTTCGTGAAAAGCCTTCTATGAATTCAAAGTGATCTGTGTGAAGTGCCAGGCAGCCTGAGATAAATAATTCATGGGAGGGTTGGTTTCACAGGTATGAGATAGACCTACATATATAGAGAGAGATATATGGAATATAACAATTTCACAGCTATATCTTGCAGAGGTTGCTGTATAAATACAGTGAAGAGACACAAGACACTTCCAAAAAATGAAATAAAGCAATTCTGTTGTAAATGAAGGAGGAAAAGAAGCCCTGAACAGCCTTGCCAATAAATCATGGTTATAGTCCCCAGAAATTTAACAACAAAGTGCTTCTGACACTTCCACTGTATCCATGTGGATCCTGGGCTGAATCCATCCTTTCCCTCTGGTTATTCTCACCCCCTTTAATGCTCCCTGAAACCAGTTGGATTGTCATAGAATACATAATATAATATAATATAATATATATTAAATAACCACAAATGTAAAATATATATATAATTATAATAATATATAAACATAGAATATCCTGAGCTGGAAGGGACCCCACAAGGATCATCGAGTCCAACTCCTGGCCCAGGACACCCCAAAAATCCCACCCTGTGTCTGATAGCCTTGTCCCTTTGATTTTATCATCATTCCTTTTCTGTAGGAGTATAGAAAGAAAAACTATTTTTATTTTGCCATGATTATTTTATTTCTACTGACATATTAAAAATGAAATTTAAAAATGTGAAGGTCACCCCAACGAGTTGCTAAAAATTAATCATAAATAGGTTCTTCATACAAGTGAATTTTACCATTTAAAAAGCACTGTAGGGAGGGATTTCAGGAGACCAGTTAATCAGAAAAACCTCAAAAAACACACAGTTTTATCAGGGTAAATGTGGTTATTCAGCATAAAGGGCAGAGGTGGGGAGGGCAGTGTGTGAAATGCTCTCAGGAAACAGGAGTCTCCAAGAAAAATGCTTCTGAGTTCAGGCTTCTCCTGGCATGTGGAGACTTCACAATTCTTCTAAAAAAAATGGTTTACACCGAATTTTCGTGCTAATAAAAATGGTGCCAGAGTGAACATCTCAGGAAGTAAAATTTCCCAGCTTGGAGAAGTTTAATCCCCTCTCCAGCAAAAACTGGAAACTTGCTTTCAAGACCAGGCTCTCACTCCAAGGAGTGACTGTGAAAACACACTTTTTAGCTGTTGGCATTTCTCTGCTTCTGAATCAAAGGTGATTAACCCAGATTTATGGATAAAGGGCTTCTCCTCCTGGGGCAGGGGCTGTGACCTCCCTCCACATCCAAACTTCTCACTCTGCCCCAAAAATTCCTCATTCCAAAGCAGATCTGTGGGTCAGGTCTCACTCCCTTCACTGCTGAGGCAACAAAAATGCTTGAAATTCTCATAATCCCAGAAATTCTCGTAATCCCAGAATGATTAAGGCTGGAAAAGCTCCCTGAGATCAACCAGCACCACCACTAAACCACATCCCCAGGTGCCACATCCACAGGGGTTTTGAGCTCCTCCAGGGATGAGGACTCCACCACTGCCCTGGGCAGCCCATTCCAATGCCTGACAACCTTTTCCAGGAAGAATTTTTTCCTGAAATCCAATCTAAACCTCATAACAGCTCTGTTGAGAGCATGAGGGAGCAGCTCCAGCTCCTACAGATGGAATTTGTTGCCATTGCAGAAGCAAAGTATGTAACAGATATAAGAATTTTATTTAGTGAAAGCCATTCAAAAATCTTTGTATGCACAGAATAAGAAACATCGATCCAAAATACACCTGACTGACATAAATTCAAGCATGATTTCAACAGGAAAACCCATTTATGCAGCTTCCTGCAGCACAGTTTTTCCTAAAGCTCTTTAAAGCTTGAAACAGAAGCAGATCATTGAACTTTCAGTGAAGACACAGCTCTAATTTGGCATTTACCCCCTCAAATGGTATTTATTCAGTCAGGTAGCCCTAAATGAAGTCTTAATTGCCTCCCCTGAGCCAGCATTCCTCAGGATGGTGAGGCCAGTGCCATTTAAATGCCATGGGACAGGCCAGGATCCGAAGGACAGGTGATGTTGGGAGGAATATCAACAGCAGTAAAGTCAAATCTGACACTCAGGATTCAGCTTCATAGTGCAGAGATGATAAAAGGGAATGTGGGCTTAAAACATTCCTGCCACAAGTCTCCTGAAAATCATCCCCTGGAAGCTCTTGGGGTCACAGTCTGAGGCGGGGGGGGGTGAAGTGTTCCAGAAACAAACAATAAAAATTCTCTTCTTGAGAACTCTCTCCAGCTTAAGCCTGATGGAAAAGCCCTTTCCATGGAGCAAATTGATCCCGAGGGCCCAGGTACCACCTTGCAGCTGCATCTTGGTGGGCTCACCCAACCTGAGCTTAAGTTACTTATAACTTGGGGTTGCAAACTTTTTCAGTGGCCCAAAAACTTTCCTTTCAGTGCCCAGTCCTTCAGTTCTCCTCTTGTCTGTCCCCTCTCCATCAGCACAGAGTCAGGTCACCTGCAATCCATGAACCATGCAGGGGCCAATCCTGGCTGGAGCCACATCATAACCATCCCAGTGGCCCTTGCCCATGGATCCCCTGGGAATTACTGCAGAGCCACAGCCCAGAGTTTCTTTCCTTTAGAGCGTGCAATTTGTGCAAGCAAGAGCAGTCATGGGTTTCACCTTGGATTCGTGAATCTGAATCTTAAAATGGTTTGGGTTGGAAGGGGACACCTTCCACTAGCCCAGGTTGCTCCAAGCCCTTTCCAGTGTGGCCTTGGACACTTCCAGGGATTCCAGGGGCAGCCACAGCTTCTCTGGGCCTTACCACCCTCAGAGGGAAGGATTTTTTCCCTAACACCCAACCTAAATCTGCCCTTTTTCAGCCTAAAGCCATTCCCCCTTATCCTGTCACTGCAAAAAGTCCCAAATCCTGCCCAGGTATCTCCCACAGGTTTGGCCCCTCCTTTCCCTGCTGGCCCTGCCCCATCTCAGCTTTGCTCCTGCTCCATCCTGTGCCCACCTCGTGCCCAGGTGCCACAGCAGAACCCAGACCTTTGCAATGCCAGGAACAAGCCAGGGGCTCTGGAGCCACAGAGGGGGAGTTTGAGACGCACCACAACTCCTGGAGTCACAATCTGTTCATGTCCCCAATTAGATGGACAGAGACAAGCAGATTAAATTAGGCAGGCAAACAGAAGGGCTGCAGGAGACAGAGCTGAGCACAATTACCTCTGCTTAAAAAAACAAACCTCTGCCAAGTCTGCAGCTCCTCGTGCAGAAATCTGACTCGAATGCAAAAGGAAAGGCCAGTAATGACCAGGAGAATTAACATGGAGCAGCATAGTTCTCAGAGCCCCCAGCAGCAATTGCCTGGGAGCACAGAGCTCACCCCTGGAAGGTGCTGCTGCTGATCCCTTTTACTGAGCATATCAGAGCTGTCACTGCTAAAGGATGCTCCAAAGAAATCAGAATTCCCACCTCCATGCAGGACCCAAGGCAAGGAGAGACAAGGGATGATGGAAACAAATCAGGATACAGAAAGATCCAGGAAGCACTTGGGTGAAGATGCAGCCGGTGCAGAGCCCTAATCCCAACATTTTTCCTTTAGTGTTGAAACATTTCTCATGTCAATATTTTGGTTTGGCTTCTGATTTTATGAAATGTTGCAATAATAAGCTGGGCTTCCAGTAAGTGTGGAAACTAATGAGTCAGAGCCTGGACAGGAGGAGAAAAATCTGAGGCCAGTTGCCACTTGGGTGATGGATCTGGTTCTCAGCCTGAGGCTGGTCCAGCTGAGCTGGGCACCTTCAGCTCAGGGGTTTGGGACAGGAGGGCACCCACAGCACTGTCTGAAGTCTCCAGACAGTCAAAGCTGCCAGTTTTGAACACTGGACCCCTACAGACCTTAATTCACCCTTTCCTGCCATTAATTTTAATTTCTTTGAGTAGCAGAGGGAGAAAACCTGAACCCTCTGGAGCCTACATTTGCCAGGGGCCTCTGTACCTGCAGATTTTAATTAAATACCAACCCCAATGAGCCCTGGCACAGCAGCAGCACCATCAGCCACTGCTGGGGGTCCCAAAGGCACCTGGGGAAACCATCCAACCAAAGCTTCATCTTCCAGCTGCGAATGACACTGGGAGTAGGACAAGGAGCTTTGGGCTGGGTTAAACCCCAGAGCTAGTGACTGTGTCTGTTTGTAAGATACAGAATCACAGAATCACAGAATCAATGAGGTTGGAAAAGACCTCTGAGATCATCAAGTCCAACCTGTGACCCAAGCCCACCTTGTCACCCAGCCCATGGCACTGAGTGACACATCCAGGCCCCTTCCCAACACCCCCAGGTACAGTGACCCCACCCCCTCCCTGGGCAGCCCCTTCCAATGTCTGATCCCTCTCTCTGTGAAGAACTTCCCAATGTCCAACCGCTTCTTTATTTTTACTCTGCTCTTGGCTGAAGTCTTCGTCTTGCCCCTGAGGAATGACACTGGGTGTAGGACAAGGAGCTTTGGGATGGATTAAACCCCAGAACCGGTGACAATATCTCCTTTTAAGGTGATTTCCAGGCAGCAGCTTCCCCAGGCACCAAGAGAGCCCTGAAGGATGTGAAGGATGGCAGGGACAGAGCCAGGGCACCAGGTGTCCAGGCAGGGGTCCTGACTTACAACCATGCCCACGGGAGGGATGAAGAGCATCCGACTGGTGCCAGCAGCTCTCCAGGCAAAATCTAAAGGCCCCAAACCCAGGGTTTGCTGCCGGTTCAGTGCAAACCCCCAGAGTTTCTTGCTCTCTGAACCACTTGCCTTTGCTGTGCCCTGGATCTGTCCCTGCCACCCTTCATGTGGGCTCAGGGCTCATCTGGCAAAGATGCTGCCTGGAAATCATACTAAAACCGGATATAATCATCAGTTCCGGGGTTTAACCCAGACCCAAAGCTCCTTGTCCTACTCCCAGTGTCATTCGCAGCTGGAAGATGAAGCTTTGGTTGGATGGTTTCCCCAGGTGCCTTTGGGACCCCCAGCAGTGGCTGATGGTGCTGCTGCTGTGCCAGGGCTCATTGGGGTTGGTATTTAATTAAAATCTGCAGGTACAGAGGCCCCTGGCAAATGTAGGCTCCAGAGGGTTCAGGTTTTCTCCCTCTGCTACTCAAAGAAATTAAATAAAGGGCAAAACCAGGTGAATTAGGTCTGTAGAGGTTCAGGGTTTAACCCAAAAAACCTGCTTTAAACTGAGTGGGGTTTGTGATGGAAAAGACTAGCTCCAAATGGAAAACTAACAGAAGAAATAACCCCCAATTTCTGAAGGAATAAAGAGAAATAAAGAGTGCTGAGCAGCAAACACAGCGACAATTCCCATTAATTAAAACCAGCTCAGCTTCTCCAAAACAGCAGACAGATGGATAAACAAAAACAACAAGGGAAGGACAGTAGTAAAAACTGACAAATAATTCAGTGGAAAAGGAGGAAATAGATGCAGGATTTGATTTCAAAGGAGGGGGGAGAGATGGATGGAGCTGGATGGGGCTGACACACAGGACCTGCCCTGCTGCCAGTTTGGGCACAGGGTGCTTGGAAACCCTGTCAGAGGAGGGTGAAGAAAGAGATTTTAGCTCTGAAAGGGACCATTTGTCTTTCTGTTCACACTAGGAATTAACACAGGTCACTTAACGAGTCCAGCGGTTGCTTTTCAAAGCAACAGGAACAGGTGGGAGATGTGGATAAGCAGGAAACAGCTCTCCAAACCCACTGGAAAAGCATCACATGTGGCAGAACCCAGGGACTTCCTCATGCACAGGATGGGGGACAAAAAGGTGTCCTCGTGTCCCCTCCTCGGGTACACACAGCTCCAAACTGTGGGACACAAGAGGAGGGGGTTTATTCCTGGGAACTGCTCATTCCCTGCATTCCTGACTGCATAGAAATCATGGAGCGACGTTTGTGGCTGCTCCAGAGAAACACGGAGGAATGTTTATGGCTGCTCCAGAGCTGCAGGGAAATCATGGAGCAATGTTTGTGGCTGCTCCAGAGAAACATGGGAATCATGGAGCAATGTTTATGGCTGCTCCAGAGCTGCAGGGAAATCATGGAGCAATGTTTGTGGCTGCTCCAGAGAAACACAGAAATGATGGAGCAGTGTTTGTGGCTGCTCCAGAGATGCTGAAAATCATAGAGCAGTGTTTGTGGCTGGTCTAGAAATGATGGAAATCATGGAGTAATGTTTGTGGCTGCTCCAGAAATGCATGGAAATCAGGGAGCAATGTCTGTGGCTGCTCCAGAGGTGCATGGGAGTCATGGATTAATGTTTGTGGCTGGTCCCCCCTGGAAGGGGACAACCACAGTGCCTTTCCCAGCAGCTGGCCACCAGCCCCCAGGAGATGACAGCTCGTAGTCACTCGTGGGAGCCAGGACTGTCCTTCCTGGAGCAGGGAATGAGATGCTTCCCCTCCAGTCTGGACTGAAAACATAGGATTGGAGCTTTCCTCAGCCTGGAGTGGTTTGTTCTTTTGGATTAACTTCAGTAGGAGACAAATCTTTAAACAGCCTTTAAATCTCTCACCCTCCACCACAAGGAGAGTTCCAGCTGGTGAATCATTCCAGCTGCTGAGCTGCATCCCAGAGCATGGGACAGCCCTGGCCAGCAGGGAATGGCCCTGGGACAGCTGAAAATGCTGGATGAAAAGGATGGATGGGCAGCCCTGGGACACCAGTCACCTCCCTTGCTGGGAGGGAATTTGTGCAGATCTCATTTCACACCAGGCTGCCCCAGGCCAGCCTTAGCAACAGGAGAGGAGGAACAGCACAGTGGGAAAACTGAGCATGAGTTTAGATCCATGGCCAGAAAAAACTGGAAAATAAGGAGTAACTTGCAGAATGTAGAAGCCTTCAGACAGCCAAAGCTGTCAGTTTTGAACACTGAACCTCTACAGACCTAATTCACCCTTTCCTAATTTTATTTTAATTTCTTTTGAGTAGCAGAGGGAGAAAAACTGAGCCCTCCTGGAGCCTTAAATTTGCCAGGGCCTTTGGAGCTCAGGATTCAATTTTCCATCATGAGGAAAGAAGGAAAGAAATTTTAAAAAAAAAAGTGAAAGAAACAAGACAAACTAAAATAACCCCAGGGAAATGCAGAGGAAGGAAGGAAAGGATGGCAGAGTAACAGCTACACAGCCACAGGCTATGGATCTACCACAGATTTGTGGGATCAGGCTCTGCCAGTGTAACACTTCCAAGGGCATCCTGCCTCTGTGGCTGCAGTGGGTACGTCCTGCAGTGTTGGCACCAGGTGGCACAGTGCCTGGCAGGGACCAGGCTCACACAGGATGGTGCCAGGCACTGCTGCATAACTGGGGTTTTGAGGCTTTTCTCCTGGGTTTGACCTCACTCAACACAAGGAGTTTTGTCACCACCCCCTCCAGAAGAGCAGCAGGATGAGGGATTCAGCTCCCAGCCCAAGGGACAAGGGACAAGGGACAAAGGGCTGTTGGACAGACTGCAGGTACCTGGAGGAGGTTTTCATCCCTACATCACAGAATCTCAGGATCTCCTGAGTGGGAGGGACCCCCAAGGCCCATCCAGTCCAACCCTCAGCCCTGCACAGGCCCAGCCCCAAGAGTCACCCCATGTGCCCCAGACGATCAGCCAAAGCCTCCTGGCGCTCTGGCAGCCTTGGGGCTGTGCCCACTGCCCTGGGGAGCCTGGGCAGTGCCCAACCACCCTCTGGGGGAAGAACCTTTCCCTGAGATCCAACCTGAGCCTGCCCTGACACAGCTCCAGGCCATTCCCTGGGTGCTGTCCCTGGTCCCCCAGAGCAGAGCTCAGTCCTGCCCCTCCTCTGCCCCTGCCCAGGCAGTTGGAACTGCAGTGAGCTCTGCCCTCAGTCTGCTCTGCTCCAGCTGAACACACCAAGTGCCCTCAGTGTCCTCACACGGCCTCAAATGACAGCCCTTCCTCATCTTTTTGCCTTCTTTTGGACACTCTCCAATGGCTCAATACCTTCCCTACATTGTGTCCCTCCAAACTGCCCCAATATTGCAGGTGAGGGCACCCCAGTACAGTCCTGGTCTCTTGGCCTCCAGCTGGAGCAGAGCAGACTGAGGGCAGAGCTCAGCGGGGCTGCAGCTCCTCCCGAGAGACAGGACTGAGCTCTGCTCTGGGGGGACCAGGGACGGCACCCAGGGAATGGCCTGGAGCTGTGTCAGGGCAGGGGCAGGTTGGATCTCAGGGAAAGGTTCTTCCCCCAGAGGGTGGTTGGGCACTGACCAGGCTCCCCAGGGCAGTGGGCACAGCCCCAAGGCTGCCAGAGCTCCAGGAGGGTTTGGACAATGCTCTGAGGGACAGGGAGGGATTGTTGGGGTGTCTGTGCAGGGCCAGGAGTTGGATGGATGGTCCTTGTGGGTCCCTTCCAACACAGGACATTCCATGGCTCTATGATTTGGACAAAGGTGGAAGCCAAGGCACAGATTGGCACACTCAGTCCCAAGACTGAGACCAGACAAACCCTGACTCCTCAGCTCTCTGTGCTGGTACAAAATGCATCTTGTGAGGTGCATTATGACACAGTTTTCCATAAAACTTAGTCATTCCCTGTCAGTAAATCCATCAGCTCTCTTCAACAGGAATCACTCATGGGCCAGACTCCCTCAGCCAACGTGTCCTGCTGAGGGGTATGGTGTTTGGGGTGAGGTGTTTGACAGTTTTTCTTGTAGGGTCCATCCTGCCCCTCTGTATAAACCCTTCAACTGCCTCTGTCCCACAAAACCCACTCACATCACATTTTGGAGGCTGTGCTAATCCAAAAACCCTTTCCACAGGGTTCCTCATTCTCCAGCAGTCAAGGAGGCACTTCTGGAATAAGAGAAAGGAAGGGAAGGGAAAGGGTAAGAGAAAGGGGGAAAGAGGAGAAAGAAGAAAAGATATTGATCTTGTCCAGGCTGTGAAAACAAGTTGCTAATTTTGCCTGATAAATCCTGGCACTGCCACAGGCTCCTCGACCTTATGTCCTAGACTGGCAACTCCTCCAAGAGACAGGAGCCCCTTGGCACAGCTGATGGCATCAGATGCTCAAATCCTCCTGTGTGAATTAATAAATGGTTAATTTACAAATGGGAATTGACACTTTAATCAGCATTCTCAACAAGAGTAAGTTCTAAACCAGAGGATAAAACACAGTTATAGAAGTTATAAAACAAACCCCTTTGCAGCAATTTCAGCTTTTTCTTGCAGGCCTGTTGAGATAGTTCTATGATAAAATACAAAAAGATGCTTAATCAAAGAATTAGTGTGGGGTTTGAGCCTTGTGCTTGTGCAACAGGCTCTCCTGGAGCATCAGCCTCTGTTTGGCAAAAATACACAGAACTACCCCCAAACCCACCTGGCCCCCTGAGCCCTGTTCTACAGGAGGGTGGGAGAATCCTGGTCACAAACAAGAAGGACCTTCCAAAAGTCCCTTTTCCAGCATCCAACAGATGAAGAGGAGACTCTACTCTCAGCATGAGCAGCAGTTCTGCAGAGTTCTGCCCCCACCCATGGCACAGCCTTTCCCCCAGCCCAAAGTATCTCAGCTACTTTGAGTAGGTAGCAAATATTTATCGGGTTATTTGATTTAAAACCTGGGAAACCCCTGGTGATACTCAGGACTTATAAAAATCTCAGAGCAGTCAAGCATTTCAATGGAGTCAAAGATGAAAAAAAAAAACCTTGAAGTTTTGTAAACTGGTATTTTTTATTTTTCCTTTAAACACTGAGGGTGTTTTACTGGGTGCCAAAGGGGGGCTGGGTGACCTCTTAGCACCTCTGAAATAATGCTCCTGACCTCCATGTCTCAAGCTGCCCACAACTCCAGTGAGACCACGTGCTTGCAAGAGACACGAACTCTTTTCTGAGCCCTGGTTTAAGGCAATGTGTAGTTTTCCTTGGCTTTGCTCCAGGTCTCCCCAAAGCCAAGCCTCATCCTCCAGGCCAGCACTGCAATCTCCAGGGGATCACAACCACCAGGCTCTTGATTCCTGCCTTGGAGCAGCCAGGACCTCCTGCTTCCACTGAGAATGAGAAATTAAAGTTGTTCTTCTCCTTTCATGAGCCAGGAGCTAATTAGGAAAAAACTAAGGCAGGTGAACACCCCACTCTCATCTTCCCTTTTTACTGCCCAAATCCAGAGCTCTCACCCTTCTGCTTGTTCCTTTGCCATGGACTTTCCCCCTCAACCCCAGAAAAGATAGTCCCCAACCTGAGAGGATAAAGGCCAGCTCAGTATTTGCATATTTAATAGTAATTTCTGTAAAAGCCCAATGGCCAGGTCTACATTCCTTACCCTGCCATGACTTACTCCCTCCAGGTAACTTCATTATTTTAATTTAAGCTCTTCCATAGCTTCCAACCATTAAATACTTTGAAAAACAGCACCAAGGAGTGTCATAAATCTCTGTCAAAAGTTCTCAGATTTTGCATAAATTTGCTCTTGGCTTGCCAGAAGTGACTGTGTGAAGAGCAGAGAGGATGAAGCCCACCCTGCTCCTACACCTGTGTCTTACACTTCTCTGCTCACCTCCCACCACATCCTCCACCTCCCCTTGAACCAAGGGATGCTCCTGGGAGTCTCCCAGCTCTACAATGCCCTGATCCCTCCTTATGGCAAAAAAACTCCCCCACAGCACAGATTTCCCATTCTGTGTGTCTCACAACCCTCTTGTGCTCCATGACTTGATTTAAAAGCTCAGCTGAAAGGCTCCTTCACTGCTCACCTGTGCTGAGATTTTGGGGTTTTCACTGGTCTTCCACAGCTCCCACGTGGGGCTCAGGGGAATGTGTGACTGCTTGGTACCCAAATGTACCTGGTCCTGCCCTTGCGTTACCACAACCCCCTGTAGCTCCAGGCCAGGGCAGAGCAGCTGGAAAGCTGGAAAAGGACCTGAGGGGGCTGGTCTCGAGTGGCTGAACATCAGCCCAGGTGTGCCCAGGTGGGCAAGGAGGTCACTGGCATTCTGGACTGTATCAAAAATACTGTGGCAGCAGGACCAGGGACTGTCCCTGTGCTGGCACTGCTGAGGCACCTCCAGTCCTGGGGGCAGTTTTGGGCACCTCATGACAAGAAGGACACTGAGGGGCTGGAGCGTGTCCAGGGAAGGGAACGGAGCTGGGGAAGGGTTTGGAGCAGCAGGAGCAGCTGAGGGAGCTGGGGGAGCTCAGCCTGGAGAAAAGGAGGCTCAGGGGGGACCTTCTGGCTCTGCAACTCCCTGACAGGAGCGGGGAGCCGGGGGGGGGGTTGGGCTCTGCTCCCAGGGAACAAGGGACAGGAGGAGAGGGAACGGCCTCCAGCTGTGCCAGGGGAGGGTCAGGTTGGACATCAGCAGGAATTTCTCCACAGAAAGGGTGGTCAGGCCTTGGCAGGGGCTGCCCAGGGAGGTTTGGAGTCCCCAGCCCTGGAGGTGCCCAAGGAAGGCCTGGCCGTGGCACTCAGTGCTCTGGGCTGGGGACAGGGTGGGGATGGGGCACAGGGGGGACTCAATGATCCTGGAGATAATTTCTAACCTTAATGACCCTGTGATTCTGTGATATATATAACATATATATATGGAGTATTTCATACATAAATATTTATATATTTATGTCTTTTCCAGCATAAATGATTATATGATTCTCTATCCCCCTTAACCTCTGAACCACCAAAATCATTATAACCCCACTGGACCAGGAGAGAGCAGCCAAAATTATTACTTTGCTACAAACTTCATGGAAATAGGTCAAAAGGCAAAAACAAAGTGACCCTCTGTGGGACTCCACTAAATACCAGCATGGATTTGCTAGACCTCTAATTCCAGAGGATAACAATGCTTTACATGTCCTGACCTGCTGCAAAGCTTCATTTGCCATCATTAGACAGCAGAGAACACACTCCCCAGTGAAACATCCCCTCCCATGTGGATTCTCTGATGTCTAAGAGGTGTGGAAAGCCAGTCAAAGCTTGTCCTGCCATGTATTTGTAAATCCTGTCCATGGAGAGTCTCTTATCCTAATGAGTAACTCACTCTGAAGCCTTTTTTAATTTACTTAGAAAGCCTATGGAGCTCAAGACACAAGTCTATTGGAAATGAGGTTTCATCCATTCCAGGGGTCAAAAAGTGTTTTACCATTATTTACCACTGCAAAATCATTTAATTAAGTGTAGCATTTGCAATCAAGTTGGTGAAAGTCATCCCAAAAGCCAACAATTTGCTGTACATTTGACCTGGGATCACCCACTAAATAAGAGGAAAATATTTCCATGGGTGTCTTCATCTCACATGAAATAACTTTAAATGCTGGAGCTGAAGAGCTCCATGAGCTTCAACATCAGGAGGGAGGAAAGCAGTTCCCAATTAAGCACCTGATGTCAAAATAAGTGCATTTCATCCATGCAAAGGTGATACCAGGGCAGCTGAAGCACACCAGCCCTTCTCTGAGATGAAGAGATGCAGCTCTACTAAGATCAATAACCCTGGAGCTAAATGATCTCAAAGGTCCCTTCCAACCCAAACCATTCTGTGATTTATCACTCATGAGACTGAAATGAGAAACTCAAAGGGGAGAGTCCACCCCTCTGAGCAGGAGTGCAGATGTGTGTGTTTGCACAGCACAAGTCATGTCTGACGCCCATTCTCTGACCTCCAGGTGGCCGCAAATTCGTTTTCCAAAACCCTCAATGCTCTTTCAACCCTAAAGAGGCCACTGTCCTCTTTACAGCTCTGTTTCCATCTAGAGAACAGACAACAACGCACTTTCTGCCCCAAACCCTTTAATTTGGACCTGTATTTGAGGTGCTGGTTCTTCCTGTAGCAGCTTTACTAAGAAACTTAAGAGAACACATTTCACAGAAATAGTTGCAAATCAAAGGGGCAAATGTGGGGGTCAGAGCAACACAACACTTGGCACACTGCCATGGAAAAATGTATTAGCAAGTGGGGTTGGATTATTAGAGAAAAGGCACTGACTGCTCTCAAGGATAAACTCAGTTAGGGCATATCCAAGAGGAGAAGGAATAAAAGGGAGCTTAATGCAAACAGCCCCAAAGCTTTATATGTTTATAAATAGCTTGCCATTAGGAACGTTCTTAATCACTGACAGATGTGCAAATAACCAAAATCATAATCCTTCCTATGTGGAGATCCCTCCTGCTGAACATCCACCCCTCTCTGGCCTATTGAGGGTTTGAGGCTCCGGCTCCAGTATCCTGGGATCTCCCAGCACAGAGAACTGTCAGCTCATCACACACATCAAAGACTTGTTCACAGGTGTGATTACCTGGCTTTGAACAACTTAATCTCCTGAAACATGTCCCTGTCCGTGGTCTAGATGATCTTCAAAGGTCCCTTTCAACCCATCCTATTCTCCAATTCTAAGATTACAACAACACCCATAAAAGTAAACTAATTCTAGAAGCACATCAGCACTGGTACCTTCACCTAAAGATGCCAAGTGGCTTTTCCAAGCCCTGTGCTTGTGGAGGAGCATGAGAGCTCAGACAGGGGCTGTGCTGTGCTCCAGAAATCCACTGCTGAGTCAGCAGTGCCCTGGCAGCCAGGAGGGCCAACCCTGTCCTGGGGGCATCAGGGAGGGGATTGTCCCGCTCTGCTCTGCCCTGGGGCAGCCTCACCTCAACATTGCGGCACTTTGGGGGGACACAATGTAGGGAAGGTGTTGGGCCATTGGAGAGTGTCCAAAGGAGGAACATGAAGGTGGGAAAGGGCCTGGATTTGAAGCCGTGGGAGGACACTGAGGGCACTTGGTGTGTTCAGCTGGAGCAGAGGAGACTGAGGGGAGAGCTCACTGCAGTTCCAACTGCCTGGGCAGGGGCAGAGGAGGGGCAGGACTGAGCTCTGCTCTGGGGGGACCAGGGACAGCACCCAGGGAATGGCCTGGAGCTGTGTCAGGGCAGGGGCAGGTTGGATCTCAGGNGCTGATCCTCTGGGGCACATGGGGTGACTCTTGGGGCTGGGCCTGTGCAGGGCTGAGGGTTGGACTGGATGATCCTTGTGGGTCCCTCCCAGCTCAGCACATTCTGTGATTCTCTGATTCTTTATACTGCAATGAAAATCTGCTTCAAAGCCATTGCCCCCCTACACCAACAGCAGCCAGAGAGAGAGATGTGGCTCCTGAAACTTTCCTGCTCCCCCCAAGCCAAGGTAAACTTTTGCTGCCCAGAGAACAAAGCCCAGCAGTGCCCAAGCAGAGGAGCTGAGCCCGCCCAGCACAGCCCCCAGGGAACAGCACACTTGGACCCCCCCAGCACTTCCATAAAGCACTAATTAGTGTTACAGACTCACCATGAATATTCCAACACTTCTCTCCAAATCAGCCTGTGTCAGCAAAGGGCAGAGATTTGAAAGGCTGGGAATAATTTTGAGGCACTTATGAGAGGAAGGCAAAGAAACTTGAATCTTGCTGACTCCCTTGGTGCGATTTGGGCATCTGAGGGTTGAGTGCTGGCAGCGTCACCCACGGGGAAGGTGCTGCTGTCACCCACAGGAGAGATGAGGTCATGAGTCTGATATATAGCCATTAATTTAGCGATTTTCCAGTTTTCTTTCAGCCCTCAGGCAACTGGAGCACAAATCAAAAGATGTCAGGTAAAGGGGGAAGAGAAACACAAAAAATACACACTTTGTCTGCCGGCAGCTTGAGTTGTGGAAAAAGGGAAATGCAGGAGTAGATTGGGAAAATTTAGATATAAGGAAGACTTTTTTTACAAGGAGGGTGGTCAAACAGAGGAATGGGATGCCCAGAGAGTTGGTGGATGCCCCATCCCTGCAAAGAGTGAAGGCCAGGTTGGACAGGGCTCTGGTCTAGTGGCTGTCCCTGGTCGTTGCAGGGGACTTGGGCTGGATGACCTTTAAAAAGTCCCTTCCAACTCAAACTCCTCTGTGATTCTGTAAGTGCAGGCAAAGCAAGTGACCTTATGCTTAGAGTTTCGGAGGAAAAAAAAAGTGCTTTATTGCTAAACACAACATGCCCCAAAACCTGACCTTAAAAACCCTCTAAAAACCTCAAAGGACCCCACTGTGTTGCCCTTCCTCACCCTCCTCTCCCCCACCTCACACTAGGGGTTGTTTTCTCCTACTTATGAAGTAATTGAAAGGATGCTGAGGCTTCAACCACAGCAGAGAAATTATGCATTCTGAAATCAGAAGAAAAGGAGGCAGAAAAAAGCAGGCTCCGATTTTCCCACTATTCATGTCAGGTGAGATGAGTCATTTCTGCCACAAGACGTTGGAAATAAGACTTTTAAGGATTCATAAAATACAGAACGCTGGCATAAAAGGCTGTTAAGAGGAGAGGTTTGCAATTAACAATGTTACTGTATCACTAACACGTATCTCTGCTGAAACCACAGGGGATTTTGAGCCTTTTTTCACAAATATAATGTTCTATTTTAAGGAGAGAATTGAGCTCCTTAACAGCAACCAGGAAAACTACCTGGGAAAGCAGAGCAAAACAGTCGGATTCCTGAGCCAGATGGAGCCGCTTTGCCCCTGATCAATCACTCTCTGTTATTATCCTTAAATGACCCCAAAGAAAAAAAAAAAATCCATGCTGGAAACCAAACAGCAATTCTGTGCTCAGCACTCGGCTCTCGGCACTCGAATCCTTCCCCCAGACTCCGTGTTTTTAGAAGGAACCCGTGAACGTTTCCAATGGCAACTGCAAAATGTCCCGTCAGATTCAGATGCTGATTGTTCTATACAGAATTGATATGACATGATGGTAATGATTCCAGAAATTAAAATCACTTTATTTCCCCCTCCACTGCCCTGATTTAAATCACTGCTGCTCAGGGGCAGGGCCCGGCCCTGCCGTGACCATCTGGCCACGAGCTGGGCCCTGCAAACCTCTTGCTTTTTGCACTGTAAAAACTGCTTCTTGTTTGGTTTAGAGCCAAGATGGGGTTTGATTTCATCCCTTCTGCTCTGGCTTGGGTGTCATTCAGCACAGTCCCCTCTGGCCACAGCTCCAAGTCCTTGCCCTTCCCGTAAATGCAGCCAGGCTAAAAATACGGAGCTGTGCAAAGGCACCGCTGTAAACAGGGCTGGGACACGAAACAGAACAGGAGGTGTTCAAAATAAACAGGGGTGAGGGGCTGAGGGGGCTCAGACCAGCCCTGCTTTCTGCTCAGAGTCAGGGGCTCACCCCAAATATACCAACTTCTGGGGAAAGCCGGGGGGGGTCGGGCTCTGCTCCCAGGGAACAAGGGACAGGAGCAAAGGGAACAGCCTCAAAACGCACCAGGGGAGGCTCAGGTTGGACATCAGGAGGAATTTCTTCCTGGAAAGGGCGGTCAGGCCTTGGCAGGGGCTGCCCAGGAAGGTTTGGAGTCCCCAGCCCTGGAGGTGCCCAAGGAAGGCCTGGCCGTGGCACTCAGAGCTCTGGGCTGGGGACACGGTGGGCATCGGGCACAGGGTGGGCTACACAGGCTGGGAGGGCTTTTCCAGCCTCAATGATTCTGTGATATATTATAAATATATATATGGACTACCTTATACATTATATATATATATATTCTACATTATAGCTATGATAAAATGTTATTTTATTGCAGTATGCTATAACAAATACAGTGTAAATATTGTACATGTTAAAACACACTATAAAATTATATTGCAAATATTAAAACTATATAAATATATAAAGAATATCTATAAAAATAAATATCTGAACCATCTAGATATATAAAATGTCCACGTATGTGGATGCAGTATGTCTGATCTACTGTATGAGCTGCAAACCTGAAGTTAATTTTACAGTTCCTGACTTGGGCTTTTCCACTGTACAGCTGTTCAGCATCTTCCCTGGCCGTGACATATCTCCCCTTCTTCCTTGAAAACAGCACTGCAGATGAAACTGGACGCCTCAAGGCTTTGTTAATTCCAGCCTGAATCCGGCCCAGGCAGATCTAGGAAGGATTAAAAGCTGTTCTCCTCCCTTGGAAGTTAAATGACCTTATTACAGGGAGAGTTTTGTGTTCCCACCCCGCTGAGCTCTGCACCAACCAGCAAATCCAGGAGAGACCTGGAAATTCATGGACTGAACCAGCCCTGACTCCAAGGAGAAGCTTTCTCCTGACCTGGCACAGGCTTTACAGGGCTAGGAAAAAAAGGAAAAAATAATAAAAATACTCCAAGGAGCTACGAGTTTATTCCTATCAACAATATTCTGTTGGTACGAGGTGTTATGTGCAGGGAGGTCATGCAACAATGCTGGAAGTAAATATTGAGGTCTAATGCCACAAAACAGCAAAGCTGATCTTTTGTGTAGAGTTTCTGTATTTCCTAGACCTTAACAAACATCAGCGAAGCCCCCTCCAAAATCCCAGGTCTTCCCAGGGTCAAAAAAAGAAAATTACTGCATATTTTCCAGTGAACAGTGCTTTGTCAGGGATAGAAATATTTTTCCCTCAGTTGCCTTTTCAAGATTCAACCATTTGCCCTTAGAAAACTTAGTCCAATTATTATTTTTTTTTAAATTATTATTTTTGGTTTTGAAGGCAAACCCATATTCTAGAGGTTTCTGATCCCAGGTGCTGCCTGAACCCCCAGCTCTGTGCAGGCTGTCAAAAGACTTCTGCTTCCAGAAGCCCTGAAACACTTGACTAAAAAAAGGAGCAGTGGGTCATAGGGCCACTCACACACTTCATCACACCCCCGGTGGCATGTCTGAGGTGAGCTGATGTTGTTTTGGTTAAATTAACGTGTTTTCAGGAAGGGAGTTAATCCTTTTTTCTCTGACAAGAGGAGACGACTGCTCCTCCGTGCTGCTCGCAGCTCTTGTTTTCAGCTCACTCCGCAAGCATTAACGTTAATCCTCGGGCTTCCCCGATGCTGCTCCGGGTTATCACCAGCACAAAAGCGAGAAGCAGGGCTTAGAGATGAAGTGGCCACGTGCATTTCTGCTTTTCAAGGGTTTCAAGTGGGGTAGTTGCCACAAATCAGCTCTCAAACCCCCTCGGATTAAGAGGCGCTCGGTCGCAGGCTGGTGGGTGTGTGAGCAATGGTATCTGTGTTACACAAGGGGATTAAGCCCAGAGATTAAGGCTTGTATTTTCACAAATGACTTCTGGTTTCGGATGGCTTCATTCTTTTACTTGGCACAAGTCTCTGACAGCTGAAAAATCAGGCATTTCCCTGTGTCATTTCAGGCAAGAACAAGAATTACAGGACTCAAAATCAAAAGCCATTTTTCGGCTATTAGTCCTACTTATTATATACCTTATTTTCGTGCACTAATTAGGCCAATTATAATTTTCTTACTGTACTTGAAAGATGTGTTGTGATGTGTGTCTCTGAAATGCTTAAGCAGCACAAAGCAAACTGCCATTATTGCCACCAGCCCAGGCCGCACCCCAACCCTGCGCCACCAGAGCGGGTTGTTCCAGACAGGCTTTCCAGGGAAACCCATTTCCTGGCCTGGAGACACATCCCAGCAGAGCTGGGATGCAAATTGTACCAAATCTGCCTCAGAGCCACGTTTTTTCCGTTCCTGCCCCCACACAGCATCTCAGAGTGGAGTGTTGAAGGCAAGTTGTCCCTGAGCCCGCAGTGCCCTGGCAGCCAGGAGGGCCAACCTTGTCCTGGGGGATCAGGGGGGGGATTGTCCCCCTCTGCTCTGCCCTGGGGCGGCCTCACCTCCACATTGGGGCAGTTTGGGGGGATACAATGTAGGGAAGGTGTTGAGCCATTGGAGAGTGTCCAAAGGAGGGCAAAGAGATGGGGAAGGGCCTGGGTTTGAAGCCGTGTGAGGACACTGAGCCGTGCGAGGACCAGGGACAGCACCCAGGGAATGGCCTGGAGCTGTGTCAGGGCAGGGGCAGGTTGGATCTCAGGGAAAGGTTCTTCCCCCAGAGGGTGGCTGGGCACTGCCCAGGCTCCCCAGGGCAGTGGGCACAGCCCCAAGGCTGCCAGAGCTCCAGGAGGCTTTGGCTGATCCTCTGGGGCACATGGGGTGACTCTTGGGGCTGGGCCTGTGCAGGGCTGAGGGTTGGACTGGATGGACCTTGGGGGTCCCTCCCAGCTCAGCACATTCTGTACAGGGGAGGGCTGTGTCAGGCTGGCACTTGTTGACCCATGGGCAGGGCTCTGCTCCCTGCAGTGCTCATCAAGCAAAGGGTCTCCCAGAACATTTCGGGTCCTGCTGAGGCCACAGCACCAGGCCTTTGCACTGAGTCACCCAACGTCAGCACTGACAGAAGTAAATCGAACCCGAGGCACGTGGCTGGGCTGCCTCTCAGCTGTGCCATCTGCACGGGGTCACAGCCATTCCCACAGGAGCACAGACTGTCTTTTATTTAATCCCCATGTCCTTAAGTGCTTTTCATCCTCAAATTTTAATGTGGTTTTTTTGTTTGTTTGTTTGTTTGTTTTTTTTTAATCACCAAACCCCTACTTTCTGCTGCACGCAGAAGCACACATTCTCTTGGTTTACTGGCAGAGTTCACCCCCACTTTCTAACATCTCACCCTCACTCGTGGCCCTGCCCTCAGCAAGGCAAAGCTGTGGCATGAATTGCCAGCGCTGGTCCCTCTTGACATTCGAACACAACAGGCTCCTTTTCAGCCATAGGATTTGAAAGGACGGGCAGTTCAGTCCAGCCCACGCTCACAGTTCACTGGGAGTTCACTCTGCTGCAGCCTGACGGCTCTACCTGTCACTGAAACCAACCCAAATAAAACCCCGGAGCCCCACATGGGTTTTTGGCACCAGTCCTGGGAGGGGCTGGCACAGCCCTACAGGCATCACTCCCCCAGCAAACAACCCCCTGGGGCTGGGCTCATCCCCCCCAGCCCTGGGCATTCTGCAAGAGGACCTGAGCCACCATAAACCCTTTATAATAAAGCTCTGTCCCCGCAAAGCAGCATCTTCTCTGATGCAGGATCACCCCGCTGGGGTTTCTCATTGCATGTGCTGAATCTCAGGGTGTCCCCCTGGGCTGCCCCACACTGTCTGTCCCCAACAGGGGCTGCCCCACACTGTCTGTCCCCATCATGGGCTGCCCCACCCTGTCTGTCCCCATCAGACACTGCCCCACCCTGTCTGTCCCCATCAGACACTGCCCCACACTGTCTGTCCCCATCGGGGGCTGCCCCACACTGTCTGTCCCCACCTATACCCACACAAAGACGGCAGCAGACCGTGAGAAATGGAGACACAGTGTGTAGGATTGCACCACATCCTATCTCTGCAGAGACCTGGCTAAAGTGAGAGAGCTGGGGGGGTTCACCTGGAGGAGAGAAGGCTCCAGGGAGACCTGAGAGCCCCTTGCAGGGCCTAAAGGGGCTCCAGGAGAGCTGGAGAGGGACTGGGGACAAGGGATGGAGGGACAGCACACAGGGAATGGCTTCCCACTGCCAGAGGGCAGGGAGAGATGGGATATTGGGAAGAAACTCCTCCCTGTGGGGGTGGTGAGGGGCTTGAATGGAATTCCCTGAGCAGCTGTGGCTGCCCCTGGATCCCTGGAAGTGTCCAAGGCCAGGTTGGACAGGGCTTGGAGCAACCTGGGCAAGTGGAAGGTGTCCCTGCCCACGGCAGGGGGTTGCAACAAGATGGTCTTTAAGGTCCTTTCCCTCCCAAACCATTCCATGTTCTCATGATTCTGTGAAAGGTGAACACAGACGTGTGTGTGTACATACAAACAAAATACCTACACGTGGGAGTGTTTCCTCTCCAGCACCGACACTTCCCTGCCAAGTGTTCAGGGCAAGATGCTGGATGTGATAACTGCTCCCTCCTGGGCTGATTCCCCAGGGCTAAAATCCTGCAACATTTCACTGAACAGGACACAGGGAAAAGTGATCCCACCAGCAGAGCTCAGATTACGAGGCGTCATTCAGATGTCAAACTGCTTTGCTTGAGATTTATCTGAATGTTGCAAAGTCAGCATTTTGCCCAGAATATCCTGACACTGTTTCCCTTAAAGGCCCAGTTCCTGGAGCTCAGTGAGAGTTTCACTTTTCTTTAACAGCCACAACTCGGAAAAAACTTGAACCCAAACCCTTAAAACCCAGGAGATAAAACTCCAATAAGTCAATAAGTAAACACCCCTAAATTTCAAACTGCATTATGCTTAAAATCTCACCTAATTGTTTTTCTTGAACCTGGTACATCAATTTCTGAACTTTTTACCCCATTCCCATGTTTCGAGTGTTTTCAAACCTTTTCATGAATTATGTAGCTCTGATTCACTTTTGTTTTCCTTATCCTAAGCTGGCAACTGGTGCTGCTGTTTGGAAACAAGGGGAAGATGTTGGGAAGGGGGTTGTTGGAACGAAAGCAAGCCCCAGTGCCACAAGATGAAGTGAGAAGCTGATTCATAAATCTGAGTGGCAGGAATATGATAATGTCTAACTGGTGAAATTTATTCTCCTGCATCCTCCCAATCCCAAAGAGGCTGCAGAGAAACCCGAGGCTCAGCAGCCACAACAATGCTGGGGCCCACAGGGCATATTTTAGGAGAGGAAATTAATAGCGCTGAATGCAAATAATCAGCTCCCCAAAGAGCCTGAAGGACGTCCAGCAGCAGCACTTGCCTCGGCAGGCTCCGATTTCCATTGCTGGGGAGCTGGGAATTTCCCTCCTGCCTCCTGCCAGCAGGGCTGGCATCGGAGCACAGGGACCTCCCCGGGAAATGTCTCATTCCGGGGGTCACTTTGCTTGAAAAACTCTTTATTTAAGCAATATTCAGCCCAAACCTGGAGTAAGCTGCAGTTGTCAGGGCTCTCCAGGATTTCCCAGCTCCTGTTGCTGCATCGTTCCCTTTCTCAGTGTTTTTCAGCAATGTGACCCCTCTCCTGTCCCTTCCCATCCCCAGGACATTTCCTGTCCTTACTGATACCTCCCCTTATGTTCAAACCCATCCTCTTTTACATCAACTCACATCAGCAGTGATGCTTTTATCCGAAGCACAATAAATTACAAAAGCCCAGAAAAATATCCCTTTACTTCCCAGAATCGACACTTGAAAGGATCAAACGGTGCATTAAACAAATATCACTTGTCCTGTGATGTCCATTAGGTCCTTTTGCATTAACACATAAATCAAAGAACTGTGTTTATTCCAGTTGATTGTCCACTTAAAAAAAATGATGCTGCAGTTTGAAGATGAACATGTTTTTTTTTACTGGGAGATAAAAAAAATAGCCAAGTTACAAGGAGGGGGAGATAAAGAATATCTCCCACTCCCATTATCTTAGAGATGAAGTTTCAGTGTCACATCCTTATACTGAACACAAGAAAAATCATTCAAATGGGTCTAAAGAAAGGAAAATGTTTCAGCCAGGAAAACAGGATAAATAAACATGATTATTGCCAACCAAATATTAGATCAAGGAAATCTATCACTTGGGATGTTGGGCATCCAGGTACCCACAGTGAAGAAACTCACAGTCCCTCCACCCCTAGTTTTATGAAAGGAACATAAACCAGACAAAAATAGGAGTTATTTATATATAAATGTAGGACATATATAGATATAGATCTATATCTCTCATTTGGAAGTGTCCAAGGTCAGGTTGGACGGGGCTTGGAGCAACCTGGGCTAGTGAAAGGTGTCCCTGCCTTTGGCAGGGGGTGGAATGAGATGGTTTTTAAGGTCCCTTCCAACCCAAACCAGTCTGGGATTCTGTGATGATTCTAGGATTTTTCTCTCTCTCTCTCAGTCCTGAATGATTGGTCACCAAAGAGTTTATGGTAGAAACTCTGAAAGCTGGATAATTTTACCAATGTTATCCCATTCCCATGTTTTCTGTGTGCTTTTTAAAACCCCTTGATCACCATCAGTGCCCCAACAAGGGAAATCTAGTAAAACAAAAACCAAATTAAAATAAAATACCACAGAACAGCTGTGTCAGGTCGCAGAAGTTTCAGTTTTATATGTTTCATATGTTTTCTCCCTCTTAATGATTTCTCATTGCATTAGATGCCCACAGCTATCAACAAAACATCTTTTCTATTTCCTTGGACACCTCACAGACCAGCCAAGGGTTTGAGATGCACCTTACTGACAGGTCAGGATTTTGGGGACTTTTTACCTGCCAGACATCCCTCACTCTGCAAATGGGAAGAGTGTGGCTGAATAAACTCGGGTAACTGGTGGATCACACAGAGAATGGCCCTGAAGCCACATCAGTTTGGGCACCCAAGAGTTTTATACTGCAGGGACTCGCATATTAAAAAGTTTTGGAACTGGTTTCCACAAGGGTTTTGCCTCTGAGCCTGAAAACAAGTTACTTTCATTGTAAGAGCTGAGCTTTGCTGCACACAGGACTCTCACCTCCCCACTGCTGTGGTTTGGCCCCGTGCCCACAACGCTCGATGCTTTTCTAAAAATGAAGCTGATGCAGTGCTGAGCTGCAAAAATGGGCAGTGTGGAGCAGGACAGATGAAATGTCCCAGCACTGGGGTTTGGAAGAGGATGAGTTTGTGTGTCACGGGAGTTGGTGGGGTTGGTGTCACCCTGAGCCTGTCCCAGCAGAGGGGAGAGGAACAGGGACCAAAACCATGGCGACACAACGTGGGGAGTTTGGGCCTGAGCAGCACAGAAGGAGCTTTCTCAGCACCTCCTTTGCAGACAGGGCTCTCAAAATACCAGCAAAAATACCCTTGAATCCACCCCTGGCAATGACTCAGAGGCAGCACTTCTGCCACAGAGAAAGCAACAGGGAGAGCTTTCCATCATCCCGAGTCAACTGCTGAGGGCCGGGATAAAGACCATCTGGAGCTCTCCTGCTGGATGTCGGATCTGCCCAGCACACCACACGGCAGCTGCAGATCCAGGCGGGTTTCCTGAGAGCTGTGAGGCCCCTCATCCTCACCTGCAGCAGGTATTGGCTGCTGCACCACGCCAGGAGCAGGAGGAAGTGTGTACAAATTAATTACTTGCCTGAGGCGACTTGATATTTTCCTTAACTAGGTCAAATAAACTGTAGCAAACTGCTCTGCCTCCTTCTCCCCCTAAAAAAAAAAAATACTGAGTTGCAGGTTTAATGAACTGAGCTCCTGTCCAAAAATAGTTTTGCAGGTTGAGGCTGCAGTTTCCCCTGTCATACAAGTGTCCACAAGACAGAGACAGTCAGTGTTGAGCACCTGATGTCCAGCTTGTCCAGGACCAGCCTCCAGAGCTTCTGACTGCAAGTTATGGGTATCCTTGGCTGCATTAGGAATGAGACCTTGGGATTTTCACCTTTAAGCCATTGGTGGTTCAGTGCCTGAGGCGGCTCTAGTGTTCCTGTTATCCAGTCTTAGTGTCCCAGCTGGAAGGATCCAAAGGCATGATTTCATCTGCCTTGACCCCGTGTCATCACTCCCACTGGTGTTAACTAAGGTTAATGTGCCACTAACTCCCTGAGGAATCCTTGGCCCTCCTTTTGCACAGAAACACGAGGACCAGCAGTCCTGGGCAATGGAGGGATCAGTGTCCACGTGTGTGTGGCGTGGTTGGTGTTATCAAGGTGGGTATGTCACCCCTTTTGTCCCTGGAGGTGGCTGGGCAGGACACGCTGGGGCACTGACACAGCCGGCCTTCACAGATAGCTGCTTGGACTCATTTCTCTGGGGACAGACCCAAAAGAGACCATGTGCAGGGAGATGTTCACCTGCAGATGGTCACACTGCACCTAAATGTGGGAATAATAAATGGGAGTCATAGAACTGAGGAATGATTGAGGTTGGAAGGGACCTTAAAAAACCATCTTGTTGCAACCCCCTGCCACGGGCAGGGACACCTTCCACTAGCCCAGATTGCTCCAAGCCCCATCCAACCTGGCCTTGGACACTTCCAGGGATTCCAGGGACAGCCACAGCTTCTCTGAGGAAACTATGCCAGTGTCCAATTCCACAGCAGTCCAAGAGGGAGGATGAGCTGGTGGCTTTCCTTCAGCAGCCCAGGCTCCTGTGGGAATTGGTGCTAAAGAATAAAACAGGAGTGAGAACAGACAAAGGCAGCACGGCCCTCGTGCCAAAAAGTGGAGCAACCCATCCTGGATAACCTGTTATTTGCAGGCAACGACCTGTGGGATGGTCCAGGTTGCACCAGCTTTGCACTTCATCTCACACTCACCCCACAGAGGAAAAGGAAATTTCCCTTACCTGGAATTCTTCCTTTTCCCTTGCTGTGGGGGAAAACCTATTTAACAGGCTCCTGCAAGGCTATAAACAGCCCTGTATTCTCCACGGGGGAACAGCACTGGGGGGACCTGAAACCATCCAGGAAATTACTATGGAAAATCCTGAGTAAGAAGCAAAACATGGTGTAGGAGTTTCACTGACCGATGGGACTTTCACCAAGAGTCAGATGTGGCAGGACCATTTGCATCTGAAATCTGGCTCGGTTTTTTTTAATCCATGCCAAGACATCACAATCACCTGCTCACAGATTTCCCACCAGGAATCCACAAATCACTTTATAAATGCACTTGTGATTCCAATGGAATCGTAGTGCATGGATTTTGCTTCCAGATTCTGCCCAAAAGTCGCAGCCCAACATCCCAGCACAGCTCAGTGAGAGCCAAACGTGGCTAAAACACACCTGGGCTACGCTGGATCTCTTTTAAAGGGGCAGCACATACCCAAAATCAAACCAGTTCAAGAGCTTGCTGAGGGCTGCCAGGCACTCCAGGGAAAATGAGCAGTGCAACTCTCGGTGTTTTGGGTTTGATGCAACAGTCAAAAGATAAAAGTTCCTATTTTCTTGTGCTTGTTGTTTCTTTGCCACCCAGGGACCTCTGCACAGACCAGGTGGACCTTAAAGGAAACATGCTCCATCCAGGTGGGGTTTCTTCCAAAAACCAAAGAACATTGAATCATTTGAATGGAAGAAGCCCTCCAAGATCATCAAGTCCGACCTTTGACCAATCCCGCCATGGCCACTAATCCACATCATGAAGTGCTGCTTCTACTCATCCTCTGAACACCTCCAGGGACAGTGACTCCGCCACTGTTCCAACGCTTGACCACTCTTTCAACGAAGAACTTTTCCAAGTATCCACCCTGAACCTCCCCTGGCACCACCTGAGGCCATTTCCCTTGTCCTATCTCTAGTTGCCTGAGAGAAGAGAAGAAAAATGCAAAGATATTAAATTTTATGAGCGATTTCCCTGAAACACTCTGATATTTTGAGCACATCAGCTGGGAGCTCTACATGAGCTCTGCTCCCAGAAACCATGAAATGTTGCACCAAGGAGCAGAAAATGGAGATGACGAGGAATTGTTTGCATTTTTCAGCTATTTCAGGGCTTGTTTTAACTTCTCTCCCAGCAGGACTGTTGTTGACTTCCCTATAGAACATTTGGGAAGTGAAAAGGAATAGCAAGAAAGGGAAAACCCAGCTGCCCAGGAATGCAAACACAACGGATTGATCAGAGAGGACACCGCTGCTTTAAATCAGAGCAGAGATTGGAACACTTTTTAAGAATCAGCAACATCTAGTGCTTGTAATATCACTGGTGGCCTATAAAAATCCTCTCCAAACCCACTGCTGGTCTTTGTCCATCAGTGAATTCCACCAGAGGAGCATCCACTGAGGCAGCTCATGGCATTTAGGGTCGTACTGGGATAATACTTGGGGTTCAAGCACAGAGTTTTGTCCTCCCGAACAGTCAGTCCCAATATTTCATCAATACATGACTTTTTCACAGCAATTTCTGATTTACTTACAGCTTCTGTACAACAAGCTTTTGGAAAGCCTCAAATCAAGACACAGCTGAACACAGAAAATCACACTTTTATTCTTTTTTTTGGCTTTTTAAAGCACCAAGATCTAAAAAATATTTTTGAAGCAAATAAAATCAATCCTTCCCCCATTCCTAAAGATCTCACCTCATCTTTAGTTCCCAAGCTAAGCTCACCATCAGTTGTAATAAGAACTATTTGTTTGAAAATGAAATATGAAAATAGGACTTCATAAAAATTTTCCTTCTTGTGCTGAGCCGCAGGACTCAACAGTGGAATGCAAACAGTGGAAAATGCTGCATTTTGCAGGGAAATAAAAAGTGTCCTTTGAATGAACAGCTGCACTTCACATCTCTGTTTAATTAAAAAACAGCTGGGATGAAAAGTGGTTGCTTATTAAGATCTAATAACTGCATTTCCTACTAATCCACAGTGCTCCATCAGTAGGGCAATCATATATGTAATATATATAGATGTATCATAAATATACATAAATATATATCAAATTGCATGTATTAGCTTTGCAAAATGGCATATTCCAAAGAGGAGCCTGGCCTTGTGAAGGGCTCCCAGTTAGGCATCTAAACATAATAAATAGTAAGTAAACGGCATTACAAGACAATCTGCCCATCTCACACCAGCAGCATCCAACCTGTGCAGCCTCCTGTGCTGGAGCTCCAGGCACACAGAGGCTGAAGGCAGAACAAACTGCTCCTGCTCTCTGAAGGTACCTGGGCGTCCTCCAACCACCTGCCAAACAAACCCCATGTCCCTCTGCCCCCTCAGCTGAGACCCCCCTGCAGAGCTGCCTCCAGCCCTGGGAACAACAGCACAAGGACGTGGAGCTGCTGGAGAGAGTCCAGAGGAGGCCCCGGAGATGCTCCAGGGCTGGAGCCCCTCTGCTCTGGAGCCAGGCTGGGAGAGCTGGGGGGATCACCTGGAGAGGAGAAGGCTCCAGGGAGACCTGAGAGCCCCTTGCAGGGCCTAAAGGGGCTCCAGGAGAGCTGGAGAGGGACTGGGGACAAGGGATGGAGGGACAGGACACAGGGAATGGCTTCCCACTGCCAGAGGGCAGGGAGAGATGGGATATTGGGAAGGAATTCCTGGCTGTGAGGGTGGTGAGGCCCTGGCACAGGTTGCCCAGAGAAGCTGTGGCTTCCCCTGGATCCCTGAAGTGTCCAAGGCCAGGTTGGATGGGGCTTGGAGCAACCTGGGCTAGTGGAAGGTGTCCCTGCCCATGGCAGGGGGTGGCACTGGATGGGCTTTAAGGCCCCTTCCAACCCCAACCATTGCATGATTCTTTAATGCTCCTATGAAATGAGGAGCAGTGGGAACAAGGCAGAAGCAAAGAGGTGGAGTAACAGGCAGCAGTTCAGGCAAAATCCAGTGCTGCACATCCTGGGGGACAAGGGAAACTCCCGGGATCTGCACAGCTTTGCTCCCACATCTGGCACAGCCACGGGGGGCTGGGCAGAGGGTCAGGGCTCTGCCCTGGGCTCAGCACAACCACAGAGGGTTCCTCCACAACCTTAATTGTTACCTCACAGTTCTATGCACTTAACAGCTTAAGCCTCTTATCTCCCACATGCTCTGAGTCCATGCAAATAGTGCTAATAAAAGCAAGGATTCTCATTACAGCACAAATCTCCTCTCAGAGCACACTGGTGCCCTTTTTTTCCTCTAAGCACCAGGAACCAACCTGGGCAGACAAAGCAGCACACCTCAGACAACCAAAGAAATGCAAAGCCCAGCTCAGATACAGCAAAGTGGAGCCTTTTATTCCCCTCCTCCAGGGCCAGCAGCTCCATGCCCTGAGTTCAAGTTCACGTTCAGGGAGGGATTCCCAGAAGCCAACTGTGTGTGTGTGAGCAAGCACATCCTCACTCCTATGATTTAACTTTCAGATCTGAACAAAAACAAGTCAACAACACCCAAAAGCGCCACCCCCCCCCCAAAAAAAAAAAAAAAAAAAACAAATCAGAGAACTCAAGCAAGAACAAACTGTTCTGTCACGATATCCGAAGTCCCCCAGGGCCAGCAGGGAAGGAATCCAGTTTTCCCCCCATGCTTCCTGCTCCCAGCTGTGCATCCCGGCTATACAACTTGTTATCCAACGCACTGGTACCTCTGACACTTCAGCTTTGCATCTGCTCTCCACAGGTCTCCTTTTGGCCTTTAACCTGTGCACTGTCTCTGCACCTTTGATCAAGCATCTGGCGAGGTTTAAGGACAATTTATGTCCTCTGGTTGTATTCCAGTGCTGAGCAGATGGAGAATAAGAAATGTCAACACATGGAGAAGGGAGGGGATTGGGATCCAAAGCCTGAATTCTCCTCCCAGTTGTGAACCCAGCTGGGAATGAGACACCTTTTCTCAGTCTCCTCTTTTCCTGTGGAGGTAAATATAGTCCCAGTATCATGGACCACGCATATGTGAGAGAGTTGTGTCTTATAATGCTTCATAAGACATCTTCATAAAAGATAATTTCACATCAAGCCAAAATTATTTTCTTTTCCTTTTTTCCTACTAATTAGATAATAGGAAAAGGTTCTTCCCCCAGAGGGTGGTTGGGCACTGCCCAGGCTCCCCAGGGCAGTGGGCACAGCCCCAAGGCTGCCAGAGCTCCAGGAGGCTTTGGCTGATCCTCTGGGGCACATGGGGTGACTCTTGGGGCTGGGCCTGTGCAGGGCTGAGGGTTGGGCTGGATGGGCCTTGGGGGTCCCTTTCAGGTCAGGATATTCTGTAATTCTATATTTAGGTGTCTGCTCCATGAAATATCATCCCTCAAACTTTTGCTTTGCTTCTATTCTCCCAGTAGTTTTACAGCCCCTGCCCTGGACTTTGTTACCTTAGAAGAGCCATAATTTATCAGCACACCTGCCAACCTCAAACCCTACAGGGAGACGTCTGGCTCTATATTAACATGAGCAATACAAGGCAGGGGAAAAAAAGGAGGGGATAGAGACAAATAAACCAAATAAACAGAGAAATAAGCCAAACAAATAGTCAAAAAGTATCCAGATTTATCTGCATCAATAACATGTAGATACTTAATAGCTGGCAAATAATTGCTGTCCTCTGTGAAGGACACACACCTGCCCTTCTCACAGGTTACCAGTGCTCTGCTCTCAGCAGCTCCAGGGTCAGGTGTTCAGCCCCTTCCCTGCCCATCAATCAGCATTGTGATAATCAGATNGAATGAGACACCTTTTCTCAGTCTCCTCTTTTCCTGTGGAGGTAAATATAGTCCCAGTATCATGGACCACGCATATGTGAGAGAGTTGTGTCTTATAATGCTTCATAAGACATCTTCATAAAAGATAATTTCACATCAAGCCAAAATTATTTTCTTTTCCTTTTTTCCTACTAATTAGATAATAGGAAAAGGTTCTTCCCCCAGAGGGTGGTTGGGCACTGCCCAGGCTCCCCAGGGCAGTGGGCACAGCCCCAAGGCTGCCAGAGCTCCAGGAGGCTTTGGCTGATCCTCTGGGGCACATGGGGTGACTCTTGGGGCTGGGCCTGTGCAGGGCTGAGGGTTGGGCTGGATGGGCCTTGGGGGTCCCTTTCAGGTCAGGATATTCTGTAATTCTATATTTAGGTGTCTGCTCCATGAAATATCATCCCTCAAACTTTTGCTTTGCTTCTATTCTCCCAGTAGTTTTACAGCCCCTGCCCTGGACTTTGTTACCTTAGAAGAGCCATAATTTATCAGCACACCTGCCAACCTCAAACCCTACAGGGAGACGTCTGGCTCTATATTAACATGAGCAATACAAGGCAGGGGAAAAAAAGGAGGGGATAGAGACAAATAAACCAAATAAACAGAGAAATAAGCCAAACAAATAGTCAAAAAGTATCCAGATTTATCTGCATCAATAACATGTAGATACTTAATAGCTGGCAAATAATTGCTGTCCTCTGTGAAGGACACACACCTGCCCTTCTCACAGGTTACCAGTGCTCTGCTCTCAGCAGCTCCAGGGTCAGGTGTTCAGCCCCTTCCCTGCCCATCAATCAGCATTGTGATAATCAGATAATGACAGACCACAAATAACCATCTAAGCTGGTTTCCAGGGAAGTTTTGCACAGATTAAAAAGGGCATAACAGCTCCTCAATTAGAGGCCAGCAGGGATTTGTGAGCTCTTGCACAGTTCCTGTCCCTTCAGGCCACTGCAGCCTGAAGATTTGTAGAGTCCCTATCCCTGGAAGGGTTCAAAAAATGTGTGGATGTGGCACTCGAGGACATGGTTTAGTGGTGAACATGGTGGTGGTGATCGTAGAGGGCTTTTCCAACCTTCATAATTCTGGGATTCACCTGAAGTTGGGGAAGGAGCAGAGGCTCTGCCTGAGAGTCCCCACCTCCTTCAGCTCAGGGGCTACAGGGACATCTGAGCCCACCAGGGACCCACCATCAGAGCCCTCACCTGCAATACTGGGGCAGTTTGGGGTGACACAAAATAAGGAAGATCTGAAGCTATCAGAGAGTGTCCAAAGGAGGAATATGAAGGTGGGGAAGGGCCTGGATTTGAAGCCGTGGGAGGACACTGAGGGCACTTGGTGTGTTCAGCTGGAGCAGAGCAGACTGAGGAGAGAGCTCACTGCAGTTCCAACTGCCTGGGCAGGGGCAGAGGAGGGGCAGGACTGAGCTCTGCTCTGGGGGGACCAGGGACAGCACCCAGGGAATGGCCTGGAGCTGTGTCAGGGCAGGGGCAGGTTGGATCTCAGGGAAAGGTTCTTCCCCCAGAGGGTGGTTGGGCACTGCCCAGGCTCCCCAGGGCAGTGGGCACAGCCCCAAGGCTGCCAGAGCTCCAGGAGGCTTTGGCTGATCCTCTGGGGCACATGGGGTGACTCTTGGGGAGGGCTGAAGGTTGGACTTAGTGATCCTGCTGGATCCCTTCCAGCTCAGCACATTCTGGGATTCTGTGCACTGTGGGATGCCCAGGGCAGCCACAGCGAGAGCCTGTGAACACTCCCAGGGCACTCTGTGCTTGCAGGGAGCAGTCGTGGCTGAGAGAGCACTTTGGGAACTTGCAATGCAAAATATTTCCTAACCCTTGTTCATCTGCAGTCACACTGTACAAATCCCCAAACACAGCCCTTGGCAATGACCAGATCAGCCCTGACCCGGCAATTTCACTGTGCAGGGGGACAGTGGGATGGGATGGGATGGGATGGGATGAAGGAGTCAGGTCAGCTGAGAGTTTGACAAGTGTATTTTATCCAAAAAATCACTGCATTTCATCCCAAAATCACTTTGTATTCCACCACAAAATCACTTCCTATTCCATCACAAAATCTCTTTGCATTTCATTGAAACCAACCACAACCAGTGTCCAAGGGATATAAAAGCACAGTTATATCAAAAACCCCCCTGTATTTGATGGAGATCCTTTTCCCCTTTTCCCCTCCCTTCCCCTGCTGTCAGCACTCCCAGTGTCCCCACCTTGGCACAAACCCTCCCAAGAGAAACAAACCTCAGCTCTTTTCCCCCCAGTCTCAGCTGCAAACACCACAGCCATCCAAATCTCCCTGTTAACACCAACTACATTAACACAGGTCACACAAATATCCCAGAGCCTGCCTGGGTGCATATTCATCTTCCCCTGGATGATGTGTAGCACCAGCCCAGCTCAGCCCATGTCTAATCAGCAATGCCTGGTTTGAAAGCCCTGAGCTGCCCCTCACACCACACCAGGCACCATTTGCTGCTTTTCTCTTTTACCTCCTTTTCTTTTTTTTTTTCTTTTTTTTTTTTTAAACACAGTGACTCTTCAAAGAGAATTTTCCACACTTTGGACACATGCTGTGTTTAAAGGCTTGGGAAGCCTTTTTAATTTGAAAAAGGCCCACTGAAAACAGAAACACTTGAAAGGAAAAGCACTCAGGAAATATTAATACGAAAGAGGTGGGATCCATGTGTGTTCCTTTGAAAAGTTCTAATATCTGAAAGCTCAAACATACCTTGATAGACACCAGCAGGTCAGCCAGGATGTGTGACACCACAGTTCTGTTGGCCACAGGGCCTTTTTTTCTTTCTTTTAAAAGAACTACACAGTGGTTTAAACTCAGAGACTCCTCACAATCCATATTTGACTGTCGTGTTAGAACAACTGATTGTGCAGCCTCCAAATATGCAAGGATGTATTTAATAATCTCAAATTACAGGGTGGGGGGTTGCATTTTTTTGACACACAGCTGGATGTTTTCTCTTTTGAAAGATCTAAAGCCAGTTTATGGTGTAAGAGGAGTCAGGACCAGGCTGGTGCCAGGGAAGGCACTGTGGAGGGACACAAGTATTTGTGAAGAAAAACTTCACAGAAATACTCGCTTCCAAGTTAAGTCTCTAAATCTAAGACAAAAACATCCACCTCAAAGCATGGGATGCACCATTTAAGCTCATCTGAAAGAGTTTTGAGTTAAAAATGCAAAATCCTGTGGCCATCTGGAACTAGGTCAAGTGAGGTGCCCCCACACGAGACAGTGGCCAGGCCCTTGGGATCTCAGCAAGGATTTTGGATAATGTTTTACTCCAATTACTAAACTAAAAAAAAAAAAAAAAATCCAGATCTTCTCTGTGGCTCTTTTGCTGGGCAGGTCAACCACAATTTGGGAGCTTTGCTGGCAACACCAGACTGTTCCCCCAAACTTTGGAGATGGCAGGATTTCTCCTGCTCAAGGCCCAGCCCAAACCCAGCACTGCTCAGCTGGAGAGGAACAACAACAGAGCCCAGGTACAGCCCCTGGGGCTGCTCCACCCTACACGTGGGACCTGTTTGGGGAAGAACTGGGGGAGGAGGAACACGGCGGAGTAAAAACGAAAATTCAGTCGCTTACTATTTCCCTCTGGATTCCAAATGCTGTTCCAGTGAACAGGTCAGAGGTCAGGCTGGGTATCAGGAAGGAATTGTTCCCTGTGAGGGTGGGGAGTCCCCTGGCACAGGTTGCCCAGAGAAGCTGTGGCTGCCCCTGGATCCCTGGAAGTGTCCCAGGCCAGGTTGGACGGGGCTTGGAGCACCCTGGGCTAGTGGAAGGTGTCCCTGCCCATGGCAGGGGGCGGAACAGGATGAGCTTTGAGGTCCCTTCCAACCCAAAGCAGTCTGGGATTCTCTGCAGGACTTTCAAAACTGAAACACTTCTGTAACTCCAGTATCTCCCCACTCTTTCTCTTGCATTTACACCCTGAAATGCTGCTCCCAACAACATGTCAACAGTTCCTTAATGTCGCTGAAACCACAAATTCACACCAGTGATTTCCTCAAACTCCTCCAGTGTCCTCCAGACCAACACAAAACACCTCCTGCCTGGTGGGGCTGCCCCGCAGGAACAATGAAGGATTCCTGCTCAGCAAAGGACAAATCCCACATGTCACAGTGCCTCAAAAAGCCACAATCACTCACATTGTCATCAGGAAGCACGACATGCCTTCAGCTTCCGAAATCCTGCCACGTTCTTTGTGTCCCATCCCAGCAGCTCTGAGATAATAAATAATGACAACGCACAGCACTGACATAACACTTCTATTCTTGGAGCACAAAACACTTCATGAATGCACACAAACATAATTAATTCAATTTTCCAAGTGTGGAAACTGCATGGAGAGATGCAGTTGTTTTTTTCCTGAAGTCCTACAGGGAGTGAAGTGGTGGAAAGTTGTTCCTTTAACCCTGTCCCGTGGTGTTTTGAGGTGCAGAACAGCCAAGAGTGGAGCTCACTGCTCAGTTGGGGCTGGCTGCAGACAAAGTGTGAAAGTTTCTCTCTCTCCCATGTTTTGTTTGTCAGTTTGGATGCAGCCAAGGCCGGCACTGGATGTGGTTTGAAGGCTCCTGTGGGAGCCTTCAACGCTTCTCAGAGCCAACCTCCAAAACAAACCCACCCAGTGGAGCTGCAGGGGCTGTTTCCTCCCTATGAGCCCAGACAACATTCACTTGAGGGAAACAAAGATGAGTAAAGCTCCAGGAGAAGTTTTCTGCCAGGGTCCAGACCCAGAGCTCACTCCCTGACCAAAAACCAATCCCTTTCCTTCCCAGCACTGAGCTCCAAGTAGGATCCCAAAGCAACAACCCAACACACAGGTTAAAAATTGCTGGCTTTTAACACCTCCAGGATGTTTCTCCAGGAACACACTCAGGTGAGAAAAGTGATGGACTAAGTTAAGGGTTCATCTCCTTGATGCTTCGGATTCAGCAGCCTCTCTGCAGCTGAGCTCCCTCATCTCCAAGTGGAACAGAATAAACCAACTAGAAGGATGCACAGGATTCCAGGGGAAATAATATTCCCAAAATAAATGGGGATGTGTGATTTCTGGCAATGGGCACAGAGAGTGTTTTCTTCTTTCTTCATGAGAGAGGTGTAGATGGAAGTTGTTCTGTAGGTCACGAAAACTCACTGTGCCCAATGCTGTGAGTGGATTTACCAGATGTATCCTGGGCAATTATTAATTTGACTGTTAATTCAAGGAGAACATGTAACACTTGCCCACATATCACCATGAAACAGCTATCAATGCATTGCCCTGGCAGGAAAAGCCATGGCAATTTAAGCAAGCAAAGAAAATGCCTGTATGGCAGAGAAAATAACAACCAAAAATCATAACAGCGTGTACATGGGGGGGAATAAAGTGAGGTCTGCAAGGCAAGACACAGTTTAAATTAACAATATAGAGCTGAGGAAGGATCTCCAGTGGCTGAATGAGCAGCCTGGTGGGAGGCTTCCATAGTAGGGGCTGCACAATTTAGTTTGAAGCCAATAAAGAAAAACAAATCTGCTGCTCAAATAAACCAGAACACATTTATACACTTAGAGCAGCAGCTGGAAAAGTTGGAGCTGAATATTGGGGACATCAACAGGCAAAACCAGGTAAAACCAGCCCCATTTCCCATCATTTGGCCTCCCCATGTCAAGATGAGGGGACAGAGGTGTCACCCCGTGGCACCCCTGGGCTCTGTCCCAGCTGTGTGACAAGGGCCACATCACACGGTGCCACAGCACAGGGGCTGCTCCCACCGTGAGGCACAGGAACAAGAATCCCAGAATGTGCTGAGCTGGAAGGACCCCCAAGGACCATCCAGTCCAACCCTCAGCCCTGCACAGACACCCCAGCAATCCCACCCTGTCCCTCAGAGCCTTGTCCAAAGCCTCCTGGAGCTCTGGCAGCCTTGGGGCTGTGCCCACTGCCCTGGGGAGCCTGGTCAGTGCCCAACCACCCTCTGGGGGAAGAACCTTGCCCTGACATCCAACCTGACCCTGCAGGCAGAACAGAAGCTGCCTCAGATGATCCAGCTCCAGAGTTGGACACCTTCCAATGCAGGTGGGGGCCTCACCACATCCAGTGGGACAGAGTGGGAAAACCAGGGATGCAGCAGTGATTACAGGTGACTCTGGCACAGGTTGCCCAGAGAAGCTGTGGCTGCCCCTGAAATCCCTGGAAGTGTCCAAGGCCAGGTTGGAGCAACCTGGGCCAGTGGAAGGTGTCCCTGCCCATGGCAGGGGGTGGGATTGGATGGCCTTTAAGGTCCCTTCCAACCCAAAGCTGTCTGGGGTTCTGTGGCTCTGTGTCCCATCCACAACTGGGATTTTGCAGTGGAGCAGAGGGCAGGAACAGGGTGATGTCCCCTTGCAGAGTGACCTGCAGGTCACCTCCAAACTCCCTGTTGCATCAACTGCGGCTGTTTGCCTCGTCCTGCTTTGCTTTCAGACAGTGAGAAATGCAGGATTTCTGACTTCTCCAATCCATGTGGGAGAAGACACCTGATTCAAATGAACCCAACACTCAAAAAGACCTTTTTCCCTCTGTACCCCCTTGAGAAAGAAACTCCTCTCAGTGATATGTCAGGGGCACTGCTGGGGATCCATGGTATTTTTGCAAGCAGCAGATGCCTCGATTCAGTAAAGGACAAGTCCTTCCAAACTATTTCCTCTCCACCCAGCTCCATTTCAGTCCTCACCTGTTGGACCCAGAGCCAGCTGTTCCTTGAGCTGGGATTTCTGCAGACTTTGTGGCTTTTTCACAGTAGAGAATTTGGGATAAACAGCATATAAATGGCTGCTCTCAGAAGGCCTGTGACTGAAGAGTTCATGGCTTTTCACCTTTTCCCCATCTGCCACAAAAGGAAGGTGGAAAGGGAGGGAGCTCAAAATAGCAGCTATTCACCAGCAGCCTCTGAATCCCACTGGAAAGGAAAAGTGAGAGGCCACAGCCTGGCAGTCACTGAGGGCTGAGAGTGGGAATGCTGTCCAGGGCTGCAGCACCACCAGAGAGGTGTCTTTCTCTGCAGGTTGGTCTCAAGGCCAGACAGGATGCTCTGAGTGCTGCTAAAGGGCACCTGCTGATGGCTGTGCTCACCTCCTGGGCCTTCAAAATTCAGTGTGGAAATGCAAGATGGCAGATGGGACAGCGCCAGGGACGTCTGCAGGGATGAGTGTTAGATTTTCTTTTTTAATCTTCAGGAAATAATAGGGTGGTTGGGCACTGACCAGGCTCCCCAGGGCAGTGGGCACAGCCCCAAGGCTGCCAGAGCTCCAGGAGGCTTTGGCTGATCCTCTGGGGCACATGGGGTGACTCTTGGGGCTGGGCCTGTGCAGGACTGAGGGTTGGACTGGATGGGCCTTGGGGGTCCCTTCCAGCTCAGCACATTCTGTGATTCCAAGAGTTTAAATTACCTGCTTTAGGGTTTTCTGTCCAAGTTGGTGGGAGAACTTTTATGTGTCTTGCTGGACAACAATAACAATTCCTTGCCAAAAGAGAATGCAATACTTTCCATGGAATATGCTGACCTGGGAGGGACCCCCAAGGCCCACCCAGTCCAAACCTCAGCCCTGCACAGGCCCAGCCCCAAG
>VZRE01001674.1:538206-564613 GCA_013396775.1 Cephalopterus ornatus
GTTCTTCCCCCAGAGGGTGGTTGGGCACTGCCCAGGCTCCCCAGGGCAGTGGGCACAGCCCCAAGGCTGCCAGAGCTCCAGGAGGCTTTGGCTGATCCTCTGGGGCACATGGGGTGACTCTTGGGGCTGGGCCTGTGCAGGGCTGAGGGTTGCACTGGATGGGCCTTGGGGGTCCCTTCCAGCTCAGCACATTCTATGATTCCAAGAGTTTAAATTACCTGCTTTAGGGTTTTCTGTCCAAGTTGGTGGGAGAACTTTTATGTGTCTTGCTGGACAACAAGAACAATTCCTTGCCAAAAGAGAATGCAATGCTTTCCACCTGAAAAACAATCCCCAAGCAAGCCCANCCGTCCCCTCTCACACAAAGCAGAGACTGGAGTTTTCCCTCAGGAAGAAGGTTCCCCTCAGCTATAATGAGATTTCTGTTTGAGCAGAGAGTGAAGCTCATGTGCAAAGACTCACTTTCATACTCCGAAACTTCCAGTGGAGGAGATAAGAAAACTCATGTTGAAGACACCTGAAAAACAATCCCCAAGCAAGCCCAATGGTTTCAAGATAATGAAAACATCAGGGTTGCAGCACAACTAAATATTTTAAAGAAAAAGATGTCTTTCAATGGGTCACAAACCCCACTTCTATGTTGTCATTGCTCTTGTCAAAATAGGCTTTATCTTGCTCTATTTCATTAACACATCGAAATAACACAACTTGTAATTTATAGACCAGGCAACCTGCTGGGATTTCAAGGCATTACAACAGCAAATAACTTCAACAATATCCATGGCTGCTGCATCTCTAAATCCACCCTGGTTGTGTCTATCTCACTACTGCTCTTAGTTAATCTGAACTAATGATGGCAATTCTGATTTCAGGGAAAATAAAAGTCTTGTTGTTGGATGGGATGGGAGGAACTTCTCAGGGGTTTTCTCTTCCTCTGTCCCCTATCTCTCCTCCAGTCCCAGACTGCACTAAAACGACTCAGCATTCAGCCTGAATGACACTTCATTGACACATTTTCCTCCAAATAGCCCACACATTTTCATGGAGCAAAGCTGCTCCAGAGTGAAAGAAATGCCTCTGAAAGGAAGGCCCAGATGAACCTGAGCAATCAGCTCATCAGCAGCCTCTCCGTCTCAGCTTTTCCTTTTCAAGGTGTGCAACTTTTCAGGAGACACTAAAAATAAACCTGGAGCAGGCAAATAAATCACCAGTGCTTACAGGATGAGAAGAGCACTGACTCAACTCCTGTGGTACCTAAATCCTGAGGATATTTAGAGTGCACAGAGATCCCAAGGCAGGTGGGAAAGCGGGAATTACACAGCAGGCAGAGGTATCCTCATAAAAACAGGCTGGATCCTGCAAACCCAGACACCTCAGGTAACACTGACATCACTCTTTATGCAAAATCCAAGAGATTAACTCGAGCTTGTTGTGACAACCTCCCTGCCCAGGGAAGTCAGTACATAAATTCAAGGTATTTACTGCATTTGTTCTTTAAATTATGGCTTTGATCTCCACCCTGATAACGAGGGAGTAATTGAGGCTGGCCTAAAGCACCCGAGGCTGGCCTAAAGCACCCTGGCAGCTCTTGTGCGGCACAGAGAGCCAGCAGCTGGGTGTACTTGGCACCCCGACATCCCCTGATATTGGTGGAGAACATAACATGACTCTTAAAGGTTGGCAAGTCCAGAAGGAACACGCTCCAGCATCCAGGTTCTCGGCTCCAGCACTCCCAAACCCCACAAGTGCTGCATCTTTTCTCATTTTTCACAAAAAGCAGTTCTCAGTCGATGTAATTATTTGTTACAAGGCAACTGGTTAAACTGCAAAAAAGCTGAGCCCAGCTTTTGACTCAGCCAGTACTGAAAGGGAGTTTATCAGTACTCAATGGAGATGATAAAAAAGAGGGAGAGATACTTTTTACAGTGATAGAACAAGGGGGGATGGTTTTAAACTAAAAGAGGAGAGATTTAGATTGGATATTGGGAAGGAATTGTTGGCTGTGAGGGTGGGGAGGCCCTGGCACAGGTTGCCCAGAGAAGCTGTGGCTGCCCCTGGATCCCTGGAAGTGTCCAAGGCCAGGTTGGAGCAACGTGGGCTAGTGGAAGGTGTCCCTGGCCATGGCAGGGGGAGGAATTAGATGGTTTTTAAGGTCCCTTCCAACCTAAACCAACCTGGGATTCTGTGATCTCTTGCAGAACCAGCAACAGGGATGGCACAGAGGGGACACAGCCCTGCAGAGACCGCAGGATCAGCTGGGACAGGAACATCTCCATGGGTTGCTGGAAGACCAACATGGGTTTGGCCTGTCCCAGCAGGGAGATGCTCCTGGAGGTCAGGACCAGAATTCAAAATAGGAGCTGGAAGAGAAACTCAGTGTTATTCCTAAGGTAAAAAAGCTAAATAGGCACCAAATTCCAAGTCTAAAGCATTGACTCTGAAAGCTCAGCTCTTCCACCTCCCCAGGGCCTCTATGGCTGGGACAGAGAAGGGGCTTTGCAAAGTTTTGGGGGTAAGTAAAAAACTGAACACAGCTCCCCCCAAAGAGCAGTCCCAGTTCCCACCCAGCCAGGAGGAAAGTCTCAAATGAGGGGCATCCACAGTTTAAAATAAAGAAATGGCCACATGGCATCATTCAGCAGTTCGGGGTCAGTACGTCATGAATTACGACCAGAACCGACAGGCACAGCTTGGGCCTTGCAGCCAGGGCTAAGGAAGCAAAACCCACACAGCTCTTTGCTGAGGTTCAGAGACAAACTCCACAATTAAGCTCTTGATTAAGTGCATCTCTGTGGAAAAGGAGCTCCTTCTCCAAACAGTAAAAAGGCAGTTGGGGGATTTGTGGCCCCAAGATACTCCCACCTCACGCCCTGGTCTGAGTTCCCACTGGCTGTAAAGTCATCCCTAATTTAATGTATGTTTGGACATTTATACAATGGATTTGGCAAACCCCAAATTCAGCTCCATCATTAAAAATTCACTGCTGTGCTTCACACTGGACTGGGAACTCCAAGACAAGACTGTCCCTCATTAGGATGATGTAGATGGGCCCTTAATCTCCTCTTGGTGAGGAAATTGCTCTGTTCTCCTCACTGTAATCGCTGGGAGTCACATTTATCCTCATTGGAATTCATCTTCCTGGCCATGGGAACCAGGGTTTTGTACAACAGCAGCTGAGATTCTCCAGTGTTTCCTCTCCCATCCCCATTCCTCCCTTCCACTCCTGAAGGCACCTGATGTGCTGTCCCAGTATCTCCTCGGGTTGTTCCTCAAACTTGTCCCAATATCAACATAACAGAAGAGCTCAACTCAAAACTGATGTCTGGGGGCTCCTTTCACAGCTTCCCCTCCTTGCTAATTCTCCATGAGCTCATCCCTGCTCTCCTTGGTGTGAAATTCTCCATGGGATGGTGTCAGATGCTTCCAGGGATCCGCAGAGTCAACACACAAAGTGCTTTCCTTGTCTGAACAACCAGCTCTCTCTGTGAGCAACCGGGAGAACCTGGCTTTATCTCACCTTTAGTTACGTCATAAAATAATAATGGAATGGATATCACTTAGATTTCACCTCAGCAGTGAACTGGGGTGCAGTTTGGGTGGCTCTGCTGAAGGGCTGAAGAAACCAGTGGGTAGAGGATAAAAATTAAAACTTCAAACATGTCCCGTGGTCACCTTTTCCTCACAGCTTAATGCCCAAATCCAAATTTTTTGGGAAAAGACAGACAATGAAGAAGATTCTAAGCAATATATCTGTGCAAGGGGCAGGTGACAGTGGGATTTCCCACATCCCATATTAAAACTGGGCAGGAAATTCAGGAAGGGCAGCATCCCATGTGCTTTCAATGCAGTTTGAAGCCTGGAATCCAGGAAATCTCACGTTACACGGATGTCTAGCAACCCAACCTCGTGGAACACCGTGGGAGCTGGAGCTGAGCCTGAATTCCTGCTCTGCTCCCAGCTGATATTACACCCTGGGGTCAGACCTGGTCAGACCTCAGAGGGCACCGATGCTGAAGCCTCAGCTTGACACTGCTGGATAAGATGATGCTCCTGCATCCCTCCAGTTGCATCCAATACTATTTTAAGGCTCTGTGCAGGAGGAGGATCCCAGGCTCGTGTAATATGTGGGTAAGAAGCTATTTATGAGTCCAGACACTAAGAGGAAAAATACAGCACCAAACTCCAGCTTGGGCTGTGCCAAGCACCTCCTCAGAGCCTCCAGCAGTAGTTCACATCAACAGGAATCAGCATGTTGGGAGAGGACAGGGAGTGCTGCCCAAACAGGGCATCTCTTCCAGCTGGCTGCTGAAACCACCCTGCTTAGGTCCTCAGTGTTGGCTCTGGTGCTCCCAGAGGTTCATCCACCTCCTCTAGAAAGAAATGAGTGTGCAAACCATGGAAGATCCAAACCAAAAGATTTAATGTGAGAAAACATCTGGGTCTTGTGATGGGACCTCCCACAGGGATGCTGAGGGTGATGCTGGACCCAGAGGTCTCCAGGATGGAGTTCCCCCAGCCATGGTGACACCCTGGATGTGGATCCAAACCCCACACCTCCCTCCACACCTCAGGTACCATCCTTGAACACCTTGGTTTGGCCTTGTCTGTGCTGAAGTGTAAGGAGATGGACAAGAAGGTGCTGGCCTGGAAAGGATGGGCTGAAAGGCCTCAGAGAGTGTCCAGAGGAGGGACAGGAAGATGGTGAAGGGTCAGGAGGGGCCATGAGGAGCAGCTGAGGGCACTTGGTGTGTCCAGCTGGAGCAGAGCAGGCTGAGGGCAGAGCTCAGCGGGGGCTGCAGCTCCTCCCGAGGGGCAGCTCCGATCTCTGCTCTGGGGGAGCAGGGACAGCACCCAGGGAATGGCCTGGAGCTGTGTCAGGGCAGGGGCAGGTTGGATCTCAGGGAAAGGTTCTTCCCCCAGAGGGTGGTTGGGCACTGACCAGGCTCCCCAGGGCAGTGGGCACAGCCCCAAGGCTGCCAGAGCTCCAGGAGGGTTTGGACAAAGCTCTGAGGGACAGGGTGGGATTGTTGGGGTGTCTGTGCAGGGCTTAGGGTTGGACTGGATAGTCCTGGTGGGTCTTTCCAACTCAGGATATTCTGTGATTCTCTTATTCTACGGAACAAAATGACATCAGCCCAGAGCAGTGACATCACACCCAGGGGATGCAGCTGCCCACAGTCACCTGGGCTGAGGTCACTGCAGTCCTGCTCGAGGGGTTTGTTCTGCTGGGAAGACAGAGCTGTCTGGGCAAGCTGGGAGCTTGATCTTCCCTGCAGATCCCTCTCTGTGCTGTCTCAGGATTCCTGCTATTAGCAAGAGCAGTGCAGAGATGTTTTCACAAGGCAAGGAGAGCACATGATTAAAAGAAGAAAAAGCCTCTGATCTCTGAGCAGAGCCTTTGGCATTGAGGGTCCTACAAATTATTCAGCACTGAGTCCCCAGGAGCACAGAGAGGTGCTTGTCACCACCTCGGGGCTCTGAGGGAACCGCATGGATTGAGGAGATTGAGAGGTCAGTATGATCTGGACACAAATACAGCTGTTACAGATGTGAACACCTTCGTGGGGAAGGGGGTCAGTGATACTTTCAGTGCAGAATGTTGCACTGGCTTGGGCTGCACCTCCACACAGTGCCCCAGGATCATACACTGCCCAGACATCCAGGAACATGGAATCATGGAATCAGTGAGGGTGGGAAAGAACTCTGAGATCATCGAGTGCAGCTGCTGGAGGGAGGATGTTTTCCTGCTGTCTGCAAGTCTCTAACCAAGAAAGCAAAAGGATCAGAATTAATCACTGTTGGGATAAAGTGCAAATAGGAGTCAAGGTGAAAGCCTCTCCTGAGGTGTTCTACGCCTACAGGAACAGGTTCATGACTCCTTGGCTGAGAAAATACAAAGCAAATGGATAAAGGATACTTAAAATAGAGACATTTCCTTTTTCTGAGATCTTTTCAGAAACAAGACACGGACTAAACTTCAAAATCATGAATTTCCTCAAAGGGAAGAGGAGGGACCTGGAGAGCCCCTTGCACAGCAGTATCCCCAGAGGGCAGGAATTGAGGGCAGCCCTGGGGCCAAACCCTTCCATCAGGGATGCCCTTTCCTCTCACCAACTGAATTTCCTTGTGGCCAGAAGGCACTGAAAGGGAAAGGCAGTGCTGCTAAAGGTCCTGTCTCACAGCTGCAGCCGTGAGGAAGAGCAGGGCTGGGTTTGCCCTCCCAGCCCCAGATGTGCAGAGCTGGGTTAGGATAAGGAAATCCAGACAGGCACAGTCTCGGCCCACACTGCTGACAGAACAGAGCTGGTGCCACATGTGGAAGGATCAGTGCTCAGCACTGCAATGAAACACACATGAAATCACTCAGGGGTGAGGCCCCCACTCCTCAGCGGGTGGCACAGCACATGAAACATAGTGATTGCAAACAGGTCTGGCCTCTGCTCCCCCAGTGCCAGCTACAGAATCACAGAATATGCTCAGCTGAAAGGGACCCCCAAGGCCCATCCAGTCCAACCCTCAGCCCTGCACAGGCCCAGCCCCAAGAGTCACCCCATGTGCCCCAGAGGATCAGCCAAAGCCTCCTGGAGCTCTGGCAGCCTTGGGGCTGTGCCCACTGCCCTGGGGAGCCTGGGCAGTGCCCAACCACCCTCTGGGGGAAGAACCTTGTCCTGAGATCCAACCTGCCCCTGCCCTGACACAGCTCCAGGCCATTCCCTGGGTGCTGTCCCTGGTCCCCCAGAGCAGAGCTCAGTCCTGCCCCTCCTCTGCCCCTGCCCAGGCAGTTGGAACTGCAGTGAGCTCTCCCCTCAGTCTCCTCTGCTCCAGCTGAACACACCAAGTGCCCTCAGTGTCCTCACACAGCTTCAAATCAAGGCCCTTCCCCATCTTTGGACACTCTCTATCGGCTCAATAATTTTCTCATATATGGGTCAGCCAAGTTAGTTCCTGAGGAGTTACCCCAAAATAAGAGAACACAGAATTCCTGCTGTGCCCCCCAGCACCCAAAAAGGGTGTGGAAGGAGCCACAGAGGCAGTGCACATTGCCCAGCAGGATCATCCTCTCCAGGCAGGGCTGGGATGGTCCTGGCAAAAAGCAAAGGACGAAGGAAATAATGGCTGCAAGTTGGATCCAACAAGCATTTCTGGGGAAAAGACACCTGAACCCAGGAAGCCTGGAGGGGAATTCTAGTCAGCATGGGGAGGCATGTCCCGGGACTGCTCTGTGAGCTCAGAGCCAAGAAAAACATGCACTGTGCAAACAGACACTGTGACAGTCACAGCTGCAGCTCCTCTGCATCACCAGCTCTCCCCAGGGAGCCCTGCCAGCCTCCCGGCCCATCCCACCACGGGATCCCAGCTCAGCTACTCCCGCTGCTTCCAAAGAGCTTGGCTCCATAAAGGATTGTCCTCCAGGAGTCTGTAGCCTCTTGGAAACCTCAAGGCTCACTAAGCAGTGATTTCCATCAGTTATGGTTGTGTACTCAGGCCCTTCTCTACCAAGACACCTCCACACCTCCTTCTCAGTGCTGTCCCTGAGCCTGGAGCCGCCTGCTGAGCCCCTGCACGCTCCACCCTTGTGCTGTGCCCCACAGGCACCCCAGAGCCATGGGGCTCCTTGTCCTCTCTGTCCCTGGCTACACTGTTCCTGTTGATTCCAGCACAGCATTTGACATCCCCTTGAAGAACCTTCTCGTGGAGATCCACCTTCATCCCCACACAAATCTCTCTCTCCCCATACCAACCATTTCAGCACTTGACAACCAGTTGTTTTTGTGAGTGGAACCAAACCCAAATCCAGTCAATATTTCCAAACAACCACTGTCACATCCAGGTAGGGGATTATCACCTTTATCACCTTTCTGCCTTGAAACGGGGCCAGCAGGAAATCCTGTCTATGAGTTTAAAGACAACAAAGTTTCTTTAATGACTCAGCCACTCATTTTTCAGGTGATAAAGCCTAAGCACCTCCACATCTCATCCACAGATGTGATATGGAGTGCCCACCACACAAAATATCCAAAACAGGCTGCCCAGAGAAGCTGTGGCTGCCCCTGGAACTGTTCAAGGCCAGGTTGGAGCAACCTGGTCTAACAGAAGGTGTCCAAGGCAGGGGGTGGAACTGGATGATCTTTAAGGTCAGTTCCAACCCAAACCATTCTGTGATTTTATACCATCCAAATCCACACACAGTCCCCACCACAGTCCTGCTTTGCTGAGTCTGCAGCAGACACGCAGAGATCTTTGGAGAGAAGATGTGCAGAACTTCACCCTCCAAGCTCCATGTCCACGCTGTGCTGCTCCTGCCACAGTTGCACCACTGCAGGGGCTGCACAAAGGACTCACTTCTCCTTGTCTTGGTTTATCTACCCTGGAAAGAAACCTTTTGCAGTCACCTGAAGAACTGAGAGTGAAACTCCAGTACCAGGCAGGTTTCAAGGTCTCCACGTACCACACACAGTCTGGCTCTGGGGGGAGAAAGTTCCTCACCCAACCTTAAACATCTCACTTATCCCTAAATGTTATAGAATACCCTAAGCTGGAAGGGACCCCCAAGGATCATCCAGTCCAACTCCTGGCCCTGCACAGACACCCCAACAATCCCCCCCGTCCCTCAGAGCGTTGTCCAAACCCTCCTGGAGCTCTGGCAGCCTTGGGGCTGTGCCCACTGCCCTGGGGAGAAAGAAGGAGAGAGAAAAAGAGAGAAAGAAGAGAAAAAGAAGAGAATAAAAAAGAGAGGAAGAAGAGAGAGGAGAGAAAGAAGAGAAGAAGAAGAGGGAAAGAGAGAAAGAAGATTAGAGAGAGGAAGAGGGAAGGAAGAAATGAAAGAAAGAAGGAACAAAGAGAGGGAGAAGAGAGGAGAGAGAGAGAAGAGAGAGAGGAGAGGAGAGAGAAAAGAGAGAAAAAAGAGAAGAGAAAGAGAAAAGAGAAAGAGAAAAGAGAGAGGAGAGAAGAGAGAGAGGAGAGAGAGAGAAGAGAGAGAAAAGAGAGAAAAGAGAGAAAAAAGGAAGGAGCCCTGGGCAGCCGTGTCCTGGGCAGCCCCAAAGAGGTGGGAGCAGGTGGTACCTCCTGCTGCTGCCAAGCCAAGGAAAGCCAAAGGCAGCCCCAGGCAGCTCAGTGTGCGGGCACAGAGCCAGCAAAGGGGCTCTGGGATAGAAAACAGGGAGGGGAAGGAGGAAGGAGAGAGAGGAAAACAACACCCCCATCCCTCCCCAGAGAGCCTGAACAGACTGAAGTGGCCTGGGTGCACCTTGCACAGCCCCCTGGGTATCCCAGCTGCGGTTCTGTCCCCGGGTCGTGTGGCTGCAGACACATTCCAAGGCTCACCCCGGGCACTGGGTCGTTTTGAGGGCTGTCACACTCCCCCCGGGAGGATGCTCGGCTTGCGTCTGCCGCAGGAAGCGGTGAAAGAAATGGCAGGTGTTTGTAACCCCGGGGACACAAAACAAAACACACGGGGCAGAGCAAACTCTTTTGTCCTGCAAATCTCAGCTCGGTGCACTGAAAAATAAAATTAAAATTAGGGGGAAAAAAAAAAAAAAAGAAGAAAGAGGGACGAAAGGCGTTTCCATTGGGGCTGTTTTTCCAGCGTTAGTCCTGCTGATGCTCAGGACCCACGTGCCAGGAAGGAGGTTCGTGCCCACTGGCACAAGGCACCACCAAGCCCTCAGGTTCCACCTTCTGCATCCCAGTAAAACCTGGAATTGCTGCCCCAAGCGCTGCACTGGCAGGGAGGGTGTTGCTCCCTCCAAAAACACCCTTCAGCAACGAGGTGAGGCCATGAGAACACGCTCAGGGTAATTTGGAGGCCAGAGCAAAGTAATTGTATTTAAAATATATGTATTTATAACCTGGTTTGAATGCTGCTAAAAAGCCACAACCACTTCTTCAGAACTGTCTCTTGTAACAAGCCTGTTGCTGTTGTTTCTTCTGAAAAACTAACGCCTCCAGCCCAAAAATACAGTGACTTTCTGGATGTTTCAGCAATAAATTTAAAGTTTCTGCTTTCCTTTGCTGCAGCCTTATAATTTCTGGGGGAAAAAAGTATATTTGATGGTTTGTATAAATGAATAAACACATATATATATATATTACACATACACCATTCTGCTCTGGCAGGTCATTGGCTCACTTTGCAAAGGTAAATGAGAAAAAGTGGGATATGATGGAGACAGCATTAAATAATTAAAAGAAAAGGGTTGGGTTTTTTATTATTTATTTTTTTAAGTGCTATTCTCCACTGGCAAACACTGTCACAAAAGTGAAAGAGCTCGGTAAGGTACCAGGAAGCTGCAGAATTTTCAGAATAAGCAGCAGTATTTAGGGTTATATGATATGGGATGGAAAAAAAATCAAGTGACAGTTGCTTGTGGAATTACAGGAAAGTTGCCCAGATAATGCAAGTTTTAAAGGAACATTGGTATTTCAATAAAAATCCAAGTTAAAAGCATATTTATTCGCATGGTAACACAGAGGCCAAATGGGCAAAACCTCTTCCTTGGAATATGCAATTTTCAGGAAATGCAACTTTTTTTGCTTTTTATATTCCCTAGAAAATGTTCTGAGATAACCCAAGGGGGTTTTATTTTCCATTCTGCAGAGGACCATCCTGCTCCACCCTTCCCCACACTCCTCTCTCTTCCCTAAATGTCCCACTACTTGTTACCTTGTGACTCTTTCCTGTTCCTTTTTCTTTTCTAATCCTTGTGGCTCATTATTTAAGTTGTATTTTGTGGGAGTGAGGAGTTCTCTGTGACCACACCCCTGGATGGGCTGCAAAGCCACCCTAAGAAAACAGCAATGTCTGTGCAGAATTCCAAGGCACAAAACTCTCTCCTAACTCTGACAACTTAACAGTAATTATTGTGTTTTCACTCTGACTCTTCTTACGTGCGTGTCACAAACATGGGCACAACCAGTGGCGTGGAAGGGATTAGGAAATATCCCTGAAAATCAGCTTCTGCTGCCAGGGTGCCTTGGCCATCCCACAGAGACACTAAACCCCACCAAAACCACCTCCTGAAGGTCCTCACCACCAGCAGCAGGAACTGGGTGTCCTCTCACACCTCAGCTCGGCCAGTCATGGAGTCATGGAATGGTTTGGGTTGGAAGGGACATTAAAGACCAACTACTTCCAACCCATGGAAGCATGGGCAGGGACACCTTCCACCAGCCCAGGTTGCTCCAAGCCCTGTCTAACCTGGCCTTGGACACTTCCAGGAATCCAGGGGCAGCCACAGCTTCTCTGGGAAACCTGTGCCAGGGCCTCCCCACCCTCACAGCCAACAATTCCTTCCCAATATACCATCCCTCCTTGCCCTCTGGCAGTGGGAAGCCATTCCCCTTGTCCTGTCCCTCCATCCCTTGTCCCCAGTCCCTCTCCAGCTCTCCTGGAGCCCCTTTAGGCCCTGCAAGGGGCTCTCAGGTCTCCCTGGAGCCTTCTCTTCTCCAGGTGAACACCCCCAGCTCTCCCAGCCTGGCTCCAGAGCAGAGGGGCCTCATCCCCTTAAGCACCCCAAGTGCTCCCTCCTCCTGCCCAGGACTAACCCCAGGATGTCTCCTAACTAAGCTAAGGACTAGACTTATCACTTCCAAGGCTCAGTTCCCACCCAAACGAAGAGGTGACTCGCCATGCTCAGGGATTTATTTTCCCAAAGCACGTGGACACAAACAACACTCACGCAACCATCCCTGGAGCTTTACAGCTGAACTTTGTCGACATAACTCCTCCCTCCCGGGGAGGCTCCGAGTGAAGGCACCTGGTGGAGGACAGAGCTCTGCTAAGCCTCACTTAATTGCTCTCAGGATGGAATCACAGAATCAACCAGGTTGGAAAAGCCCTCTGAGATCATCAATCCAACCCCGATCCAACCCCGCCGTGGTTCCCAGCCCATGGCACTGATGCCACATCCAGTGTCACCTTAAACACCTCCAGGGACGGGGACTCCACCCCCTCCCTGGGCAGCCCATTCCAATGGCTGAGCACTCTCTCTGGAAAGAATTCCTTCCCAATATCCAAGCTGGATGTTATGGACACAAGCTGCACACACAGGTTTGGGGAGCTGGGAGGGAAAGGGCTGCTTGGACACGGGGAGTCAATTTGCTTATTGGAAAATTAGAGACGAGGGCAGCTCCTCTGGGATTGTATTACTGGCAAATAATGTCACTCTGCCCTGCATTACATGGTCAATAATTAAAAGATTGTGGGTGCCTCCCTAGGGGAAGCCTGCAAAGACAGGAGCTGGCTGACAAGCAGCCATTTCCACTGGACCAAAAAAGGCAGAATATCACTTGGACTCGATGATCTCAGAGGTCTTTTCTACCTGTGATTTTATTTCATGTCCAGGGTGTTATTCCTACAATATTTTTTTCTGTTTCGGAACAGCAAAAAGCCCAGAAAATGTTAAATTATAGGGACTAATAGCAAAAATGAAGGGACAGTTCGTGCCCTGCCTTCATGGAAAGCCTAAGGGGATTTTTTTGGGTTAAAAACATGGTTGGAAATCTGGGATGCAAGTGCAGTCCCCTGCTCCACAGCCCCCAGGCAGCACCAGCCTTTCATCACCAGAGAGTGGGACCAGATGGTCTTTAAGGTCCCTCCGAACCCAAACCACTCTGTGGTTCCACGATCTCTGACACCCCAGTTCTCCAGATGCAAAAAACCTTCTTTCACCTCGTTCCTGCGAGGACCTGGGGGTTTCTGAGGGGTTTTAGCAAGAAAGAGGACACAAAACTAATCTCTGTTCTCCAGTCTCTACATCTCCTTTGGGGCTGAGAGAAGCAAAAGGGGACCCTGGGAGTTCCCCCACCTTGTAAAACAGGGCAAAACCCTGACCTGTTATTTTGCCAGCAAATAACACAACTATTCCCTTTGTCCCCTGTTTTCTCATTCCTTTTTGAGGGGTTTTTGGCCTCACTAAAGCCCAGAAGTTGTTTCTAACTTGCTGCTGGTGGCAGGTGACCCCCTCAGGGCTTCCCCATCACAGTGACAGCACCAAGACACTTTTCAGTGTCAGGACAAGTTTTGCCTCACGCTGCCTCTCGGTCACAAATCACAATGTTTGTGAGATGATGAACTGACCCCCTGTGCCAAAGGAGCTCCAATTCCCATTGCACCCCCAAATCCCACCGCTGGCAAACAGGACAGTGAGCTTTGGCAGTTCCACTGGGGACAGATGCAAAGAGCAGAGCTACAAGGATGGCACAAGGTATGCAAAGTCCAAGAGTGACTGAGACCTCCTAAATCTCTTGATCAGGGGAGTTTATCATTGCAGCAACATGTGGTGGGCTCATAGGTCTGTTGCTGCCCTCTCCACCTGCCTAATCCTCTCAAAGTCAGCACAAGAAGGATGTGGAGCTGCTGAGTCCCCAGGCAAACGAGGCTCAGGAGTTCCAGCGAGTCCCTGAGAGCTGAAAAGGCTCATTAATCCTCTTCCAAATCCAGTGATGTCTCAAATCTGCTGCTTCAAGTGCCCTGTGTTTTATGGCCCTTCACAGCTCAGCACAGTCCCCAGTTCACCCCATTTAATAACACAGATCTCTAGCAGGGAGCCACAGCCCTCCTTCCACACTGCAGGAACTCTCCTAACACCCATCCCTGCTCCAAAGGGCTGGGATTACACACCCACCACTGGCAGCTCTTCACACAGATCGGATCACGGGACATTCTCAGCTGGAAGGGACCCACAGGGATCATCGAGTCCAACTCTGAAGTGATCAACCCCACGGAGGTGCAAACTGCAGGATGCCAACACTGGGCTTGACTCAGAAAAGCATTTAGGAACGTGCTTAAGTACAACATGATCCAGGATGGCAATTAAACACACACTTACAGGCAGGCACATGCCAAAATGCTGGCCTGGAGGGAGATGCTTTTGGAAATCGGGGCCCCTTCCAAAGAAGGAGCAGTTGCTGGGTGGATTAACACCCCCTGCTTTGCACTGCTGGGGTCTGCACATGCGTGAACAGACTGAGGAGAAAGGAAATTTGGAAGCCTCTCACCCTGACTGGCTCCATCAGGTATTCAGAGAATATTCTGAATTATTCTCTGCATCGCAGTGGCTGGTACAGAATTGAACATACTCAGAATCACAGAGTGGGGCAAGTTGGAAGGGACCACAGTGGGTCATCTTGTCCCACCTCCCTGCTCAAGCAGGGTCATCCTAGATCACACAGGATCGCATCCAGGAATCTGGAATATCCCCAGGGAGGAAGACTCCACACCCTCTCTGGGCAGCTTGGTCAGTGCTCGGCCACTGCAAAGGGAGGAAGTTCTTCCTCATGTTCCCAGTCCACCTGCACTTCATCCCAGGCTCAGCACCCTGCCTGGCAGCACAGTGACCCCCAGGAAAGCACAGGGGGTCACAGGGGCTGCCAGAGACCCCCCCCCAAGCACTGCCCTGTCTGTATTAAATCCATTTAATTCTTGCTTTGCCCATTTCCAGCTGGGAACAGCAGTGGAACAAACAGCTTATTGCTGTTCTGTCTGGGATGCAGTGACAGCAAGGGTTCTGCAGAGCCCTCTGCCCAGGCTCTGTCCATCCTCATCCTCAGGTTCCTGCTGCACATGGCACAGTGAGTCCTGCAGCTGGGATAGCTGAGTGTGTGCCACAGTGAGAGGGGACTGGGAACGTGGCAGGGGGGAGAAAAAAGCTTTTTCCCTTGTTTTTCTCTTAAGACGGACTTCAGGAAATGTTTTCTTTCTTGTTTCTGCAGATTACAGCAGGGGTAGGGCTGAGTGTAAGATGCTGCTACAGAGGTTACCTGAAACTGTGGAATCATAGAATGTCCTGAGTTAGAAGGGATCCCAAGGCTCATCCAGTCCAACCCTCAGCCCTGCACAGGCCCAGCCCCAAGAGTCACCCCATGTGCCCCAGAGGATCAGCCAAAGCCTCCTGGAGCTCTGGCAGCCTTGGGGCTGTGCCCACTGCCCTGGGGAGCCTGGGCAGTGCCCAACCACCCTCTGGGGGAAGAACCTTTCCCTGAGATCCAACCTGCCCCTGCCCTGACACAGCTCCAGGCCATTCCCTGGGTGCTGTCCCTGGTCCCCCCAGAGCAGAGCTCAGTCCTGCCCCTCTGAGGAAGCTGCAGCCCCCACTGAGCTCTGCCCTCAGGCTCCTCTGAACCCTCCACGTGCCCTTGTTACCTCCACCAGCTTCACTTCTGCTTTGAGCCTCCACTCAGAGGTCTGTGGAGCTCAGAACACTCTGGACTTCCAGCAAACCAGGAGTAAAACAGGTAAAAATGACGGAGCTGAGTGAGAATTCCTTGCACCACGTGTCAGGAGTTAGGAAGCCGGTGCTCTGTGGTTCCACAGCAGGGATCAAATGCACCAGTCCCGCTCCAAAACCAGCACTGGCTCCTGCCCAGCACAGTAGCAAGAGGAGAAAGCCCAGCAGTGACCAGACACCACATCTGTCCCAGGCAGAGCAGGGCACCAAACTGGAAGTGCAAAGTTTCTCAGCTCTGGGGCGTCTGCAGAGGCAACCCCATCCTGACCCCGGGTATTGGTGAGGCAAGTCAGTGAGAAAGGGAAGAAAATCAGATTTAAAAGAGATTTAAAAGGCTACTCTGCTCCTTGCCCTGGTTCAGCTGTGGTTTATCCAGCTGTAGTGAGTTTACATTTCTAGTAAACTTAATCCTGAACTCCTTGGGGTGGATGTTCTAAGAAATGAAAGGAACTTCATTACTTATGTACTGGAGAGCTGCACCCACAGTGAGCTGTTCAGGGAGCCAGCACTGTGCAACTCCCAGGTATTTCTGGGTGTAGTTTATATTGGGTTTTTTTAGTTTACTTCTGGAAAAAAATACAGATTTTTTTGTAAAATCTCAGATTTTTCCACTAAATCTTCTCACAATACCAAAGTACCGTTCAGCTTCTAAGTATGAATGATAAAATCTACCAGAGAATCCAGAGCCTGCCAGGCTGAAGGAAAGCAATTCACCTCCAAGAGAGCACTCACCTACTATTTCTATGAATAATAGATACATTAATTTATTAAGTGAATAAAATTCAGGAGACCGGAACTTATGAGCAGCTGCACTGTGAATTACCTGTGTGAGGATGTAACACCCAAGCTCGTGGATCTGAAAATGAAACTGAAACTTTCCCTTAGTTTTCTGAAGTTTCTTATAAGTTAAAACAGTTCTTATATGTGACAGTCCTGAAATTCCATTTCTTTGTGACATCAGAGATCTGTGTCCGTCTGTTCTACCAACACAAGGACACACTGGGAGGTGGATACTGCACATGGAAGAGCTCGTGAGGCCCAGGATGGGACACCAGCTCTGCTCCAGCTGAGTCCTTCCTATGAACTGCCACATTTTGCCAAGTTCACCCCACAGGCAGCAGGGAGGGGGGATTCTGTCCCTCTGCTCAGGTGAGACCCCCCTGCAGAGCTGCCTCCAGCCCTGGGAACAACAGCACAAGGACGTGGAGCTGCTGGAGAGAGTCCAGAGGAGGCCCCGGAGATGCTCCAGGGCTGGAGCCCCTCTGCTCTGGAGCCAGGCTGGGAGAGCTGGGGGGGTTCACCTGGAGAAGAGAAGGCTCCAGGGAGACCTGAGAGCCCCTTGCAGGGCCTAAAGGGGCTCCAGGAGAGCTGCAGAGGGACTGGGGACAAGGGATGGAGGGACAGCACACAGGGAATGGCTTCCTACTGCCAGAGGGCAGGGTTAGATGGGATATTGGGAAGGAATTGTTGGCTGTGAGGGTGGGGAGGCCCTGGCACAGGTTGCCCAGAGAAGCTGTGGCTGCCCCTGGATCCCTGGAAGTGTCCAAGGTCAGGTTGGATGGGGCTTGGAGCAACCTGGGCTAGTGGAAGGTGTCCCTGCCCATGGCAGGGGGTGGAATGAGATCAGCTTTCAGGTCCCTCTTACCACATTGTGATTCCGTGATTTTCACCTCTAATTTATTTTGTTCTGTTCCTAGACTCATTACACACAGTAACAGAGTAACAATTACTACAACTACCCTGCAATAACTACAAGGTTCACACTCATTTTCATGCACCACCACAAAACCCACTTGTTTTTATAGAAACTCCCTTGTCCCTGGTGCTCACAATAAAGTTAAATTCCACTCTGTGTGACCAAAGCAGTGAGGAAATTAGTGGGACTGGAGCAACATCCCAGCCCAACCTGCCCAAAGGCTTTTTTTCTGCCCCAGGATCTGCAGCTCAGGTGAGGAGGAGCAGAAACTCCCCAGGGCTACAAATCCCATCCAAGAGTCCAGCAGGAGGGAAATGCAGCAGCTCCTTTCCTCAGCTGAGGAGTTCAAGCAGAAAATTTCCCTGCTGGTGTCTTCTCCCAGCTGGGGTGTTATTATCAGTGTATCTCCTGGAGAAAATATTCCTGGGGCTGCTGGTCCTTCAGCTTTCAGAGAAGCTTCAGTATCTCCGCTGTTAATGGGAAGCAAATAACTCTTCAGGGCTGGTGTGGAAGTGAAACTCCCCCTAATTTAATTTAGGAATAAACAAACCCTCCCAAATCTTCGAGCCTGAATTATTTATCACAAAAAGAAGGAGGAATTAGACCCTCCACTGACACCAGGAGGATGTGGTGGTGAGGAGCACGTGGTAAGCACAGAATGGCCAAATGAACCCAAGTCATAGTTTGGACTCATTCCCCTGTTTATGTACATTTTGAAGAGGTTTAATTAAGCCACCACATCTTAAGATGGGATTTTCAAAGCTAAATAAGCAATTTACAGGAATCCAGACTCCAAAGGGCAGTTCAGGTGCTCAGGATTCTTTGAAAATCCTCAACTGGTGTAAGAGAATTAATGTTCTCCTCTAAATTAAATGTGTATTTAGCCAAAATAACCCAGGGCCAAGGAGAGGAGTTACAGATGATCCCAACCTAAGCATGAGGGCAGGGTTAGGTTCAGATTTTACTTCCATGTTCACACGTCAAAGTGTCAAATATCCAAAGTGTAAAAGTCACAAAATTAGGGTGTCTTCAAGCAAGGAGTGGTTGGGTGACCATTGTTACCTGTGAAATCCAAATTAACCAAATCAAATAATCTGCCAAATCTGGCCAAATTCTTTCCCTAAAGCTCTAGATCTGTTTAAGGTATTTAAGATAATCTAAGTCCTTATATTGGCACAAGCTGTTTAAAATGATCTAAGGCTTTAGATTGGTTTAAGCTGCTTATGCAGCTTTAAGGTTTTAAAAGGTTTAGGCTGCTAAAAAACATTTCCCCAAAGCAAGTGGGGTTGTTTGTTGGGAGGTGTACCATTTCACAGATTTTAATGTGGTGCAAATAGGGACACTGGAATAAAATATTTTGCTTGCAACACTAAAAGTCAAAGTCATTCAGTCCCAAGTCTACAAATACTGACTTTACAGATGATTTCTATTGGCATAAGTCTGAGAGGAGTGGATGCCATAAGGTAAAGCACCAAAAACTCTGTCTTCTTTAACAAAAAAATAGAAAGGAAAGGAAAAGAGTTCCCATAGGAAATTACACAAAAACTTGATGTAATAATTCCACCTCATTAAAGTACACACTATATATAAACCCAACGAACTCAGCTTTCCTCTCCTCCTTTCCAGCACTGTAGCACCAAAACACAGTTTCCCCTCTCGTGCTCTTTTTAGGATTGCACCCATTTGCCAGCACAAAGGGATTTCAAAGCCAAGGTGCCCATGTGGTGCTGGAAAAGCTCAATACAAGACCCCATTATCCACACAGGCACTTGAGCAACACTTCAGTATTCCAGGGGGTCCTGGAACACTCAAGGGCCAGGAAGGCTTTTCCAGGCAGCCAGGATGGGTTACGTTTTCATCTGTATAATTCTGTATTATATACATATATATATATGTCAAGATGTATTTTATAGATATATAATGGATCTTTTATCTATATAATTATATATAATATGTGTTTATATATATAATATAAAGAGAGATAGAGAGATATATAGATAGATAGATATAGATATATAATTCTTTTCAGCCCAGAATTATCCCCACTTCAAGCAGATTTTTTGCAAGGACCATGAACAAGCCTCACGATACTTCACGTGAACTTCCCATCCTGCTGAGCTGCAGAGATGGAGCTGCAAGGAGCACTTCTGTTCTTTCAGTCCTCCCTGGCAGAACCTGCTCCAACCCTGCAAACGCTTCCCTAGCAAGGGATGATGAGATGTTGGAAGGGGTTGCCCAGGGAGGTGCTGGGGGCAGTTCTGGGTCCTTCATGACAAGAAGGACATTGAGGGGCTGGAGGTGTCCAGGGAAGGGTTTGGAGCAGCAGGAGCAGCTGAGGGAGCTGGGGGGGCTCAGCCTGGAGAAAAGGAGGCTCAGGGGGGACCTTGTGGCTCTGCAACTCCCTGACAGGAGGGGGGAGCCGGGGGGGGTCGGGCTCTGCTCCCAGGGAACAAGGGACAGGAGCAGAGGGAACGGCCTCAGGCTGTGCCAGGGGAGGGTCAAGTTGGAAATCAGGAGGAATTTCCTCATCGAAAGGGCTGTCAGGCCTTGGCAGGGGCTGCCCAGGGAGGTTTGGAGTGCCCAGCCCTGGAGGTGCCCAAGGAAGGCCTGGCCGTGGCACTCAGTGCTCTGGGCTGGGGACAAGGGGGGCATCGGGCACAGGGGGGACTCCATGGGCTAGAAGGGCTTTTCCACCTAATTCATTGTGTGATTCTGTGAGCCCCTTTTTACCTGCTCCAGATCTTGGGTTCAGCCCCCAAAGCTTTGGTCCCACTCAGAGCAAAGCTCAGCCCCAAGCCCCAAAGCTAAGTGCTCACCCCTGGGGACAGTCACCACCCATCCCTTGGGCAGCTTGAATTTCCTTCCCAAAACACTGGAGAACCAGGGCAACGCTCCTGCTTGAGGGCACACCTTTAATAAACAGTGGCAACAACACATTTAGTTCCCTTTAGCCCATTAGATCACCACAATTTCCAGTTTCCCCAGGGAGGGGACGGTCCCAAACATCCCTCCCTCCCATGAGATGCAGCAAATGCAGTTCCATCAGGACAAAGAGCTGTTTTCTCGGGCATTTGAGCACAGGCAGAGTGGGGCAGAGCCACCCCCTGCTCTCATTTACACAAACATAAAGACAGAGCATCTGGCCGTGTGTCAAAAGTCTTTAATTACATGATCGAGCTTATCTTAAATATCTATTTATTGAAAGTTGTAAATGACACAAGATTGCAGTTTCTCTCACAAACACCCCGCAGACAAAGGGGGGTTGTGATTACACATTCAACCTCCCGCTTCCTTATTCCATCTTTGCATTGCTTAACTTCACAACTTGATGGGATATTAATGCAGGAGTCCTCCCCCCTCCTCCTTGGCAGTTTGCTCGGGAGCACCAAGTTCCTTTGATGGTTATTCACTCAGGGAGAAACAGAAAAGTTTGTTCATAATCAAGATTTTTTTTTCCCTGAGATGCATTTCTGACAGCACGAGTCCCCGAGCAGCTTTTGCCGTGGCAAACACTGAGCAAAATCCAAGCGACTGAGAAAAAAAAATGGATAAACACTGACAGAAATAGCAACAGGAGCAACAGAAACCTGTTATGTGCAGTTAGATGGGAAAATTACCCTCTTGATTTTCACTTTCCCCAACCTCTGTGAGGAACAGGCTCCTCAGGGAGGGGGTCATGGCTTTAAAGGGTACAGAGCATCCCAAAACAAAGCACAGGATAACTATGGATACAGACTAAGAATAACTATGGATATGGACTAATTGCAGCTTCCTCAGAGTCCTCCTGATCTGAGCATTTATCATATGATCTGCAGAATCTTCCTGAGTGATCACATCACACCAGGAGCCAGCTCTGGGAAGTACAAGGCAGTGCCAGAGCCATGATTTACCCAGGAGGGAACAGGCCTCCATTGCACCCCAAAATTCCAGTGGCAAAAGGAATTTGGGTCCTGCCAGGTGCAGGCCTACAATTTACAGAGCTTTTATACAGCTTTCCCATCACTTGTTGCATTCCCCTGTTCATTGATAAGGCAGATTCCAGCTAAATCGTTTACTCTGGGAATTTGGTTGCCTTCCTGCTATTCCCCATGTAAATTTTCCAGGATATTTGTGAGTGCTGGTGTTATTTATGTTGTGCTAATGCCTGGTTACTTATATTGTCCATCCTGGCCAGCTGACAAAGGGGGGCCGGAATTGGAGCATGGAATTACAATAGGGAGTGAAACGAGCCTGGAGCTCCTCCCCAGAGCCCCCCATGAGCAAAGCCCACCCTCAGCCTGGCACAATGCCCACCCTGGACTGCCCGGGGTCACTGTCCCTGCACAGTTCACCAAAGGACATCTCCTTCCTGGGGTTATCCTCTGGGTGATGGTAACATGAGGGTGTTTTATCACCTGGGTGGTGGAACACCCTGAAATCTCCCACGAGACCAGGTTCTGGGAGCTGGACCCTGCCCCAGCAGCACCGCTGGGCTTGTGCCACCCAACACCCCCGGCTCTGGCGTTTGCTGAGGTGCCAGGGAGGAACTCAAGCCGGGGAACAACATTTTTGCCTCAGAAGGTGAATATTTCTGTAAAAACAGAAACAAGAAGCCTTTTGTCTCTGAAGCTGCCTGTAAACACCAAGGAGACCTTGGGTAGCACCAGGCCAACCATCAGGCACCCCCTGCACTGGGAGGTCACATCCGTGCCCTCCCTTCGTGGGCACCTGAGCCTGTGTTGGGTGCAGGAAGACAAATAATCCCCAATTCCATGTAATTTAGGAGCACAGCCTTCCACCAGACTTTCACTTCCAGGTCCCCCTGGCTTCCCAAAGGAAAACGAAATCCCACTGGTGCTTAATCCAATGTAATTGAGGAGTAAAGTAATATAATTTCTGCCCCAGCTGAGAAACACCTTTTGCTCTCCCCTGTAAACCAAGCCAGGTTCAACACTCCAAAAGACAACTCATTTGGCTATAATAAATTCCATTAGTTACCTTCTTTATTTAAATGTGTACATTTATTTAAGTAAGTATTTGTTTTAATTCCTATTTATGTAATTCTTATGAATTCAATTCAATATTTTATTAATTAAATTCATCAATAAAATTTATTATTTTAACATTAAATTTATTTTATTCGTATTTATTTATTTGATAAATTCTTAGTTATTTAAACACTCTGCCAACTCCCCAGCCCACGTTCACCCCCTGCAGTGGGTGGTCTGACCCATTCCCTCCCCACTTTCCCTTGTATCTCCTGTTTGGGAACACAAAGCCACTCCAAACATTTCCCTTCTCCCTGCCCTGGGTGCACACACATCTCCTCCACTTGCCAGGTAGCAGAGCTTTTTTTCCCCTGCGTAGAATTACTGTCCAATGAATTAATCAAAGTTTCAATCAAAGCTACAATCAAACTATCAGTAAGGCTGATGTTGTGCTCGCCGGGGACATCCCTGCTGCACAGCATCGGCTGGAGAATTCCTTCCTTGCCACAGATTCCCTGCAGCAAGGAGTTTTCAGGAGAAACCTGGCCAAGCTGCTTTTGAACAGCCATTAAAAACAAAACAATCTGTTTGTCTCAGTGATTTGCACTCTCCCATGAAATCCAGTCTGATGCCAGAACTGCAAGGGGAAAAAAAAATTGAAAATATGAGTCCAAGCAACCAAAAAGTGGCTCCAAAACAGGGGTGAATATGATCATGCCTGCGAAGGACAGGGTTGCAGGGACTCTGGAAAGCACCAGAGAACCAGGTAAAGGCCACAACAAACAATAGAAGGGATGAAAAAATTGTTTTCATGGACTAAAACACCCAGGTAAAGGGGAATTGGCTGGTGGGGATCGGAAACGCCTTTGAAACCATGGGATGGATGAGGGTTAGAGGGTCTGGGACTGGGATGATGCTTGTGCAGTTCAGCCTGTCCCAGGAACCCACTCTTTTTCACTTGGGCATTTATAAAATTCCATGTCAAATTCAATTTTTCCTTTGGTTACTTCAAACACGCAGACCTTTTGTTTTCAAAGCCATCCTTCAGCAGTAACACCCACTGTGATGTAAAAAATACGCTTAAAGCCTAAGGACAACTAAAAAAAGAAAAAAAGGCAGGTAAGAAGTTTTGTTTGGATCAGAGCAGCATTTTCAAGGACTCTGAAATCATCCCTGCCATCACCACGAGCAGCAGTTCCCTTTCTCACTGGCACTTTAGGAGTCATCTCTTCTGGGGTGGGTGACTTATTTCCAGTGCATCACTTGTTACTTCAGCCTTTACTCACTGGCAGCCCCCCCAGCACAGGGCTGTGAGTCAGCAGAGCCCGTGGTCCCTCCTCCAGGGAGGCAGGAGATGCTCCAGACACCTGTGGTTTGCTCCTCCATGGCATTTATTGACCAAGCTCCTCTCCAAGGTGCCCACATGTCCCAGGGCGGGAGCTGCCAGAGCCACGGGACGGCTCAAGGGGGAGCGAGGGAAGGACAGTGTCTGTGCTGCACTGCAAATCTGGGCTGTTCCAGGGCTGGGAAACCCAGCTGAAGGACTTGAATCCCATGGGATTCCCATGCAGAGAGCCTGGAGCAGCAGGGCTGTGGGACCCTCCTCTCCCAGCTGCAGGTCAGGCAGGATTAGGGTCGGGGTCATTGGGGCATCCTGGGTCACAAAATCCCATCCAGCCCCAGGCTGGGACCAGCAGCTGGGCTCCTCCTGGGGACCATCCCAGCAGCTATTTCTGGCTTCCCTGGGGATTCCAGCAGCATCCCGTGTCCCTGGACACGAGGGTTTGCACACACAGCCCCTGGAGAGACCAAACTGGCCACACCACATGCAACGTGCTTCCTTAAATCATCCCAGGCCCCAGAACTAGCAGCCACTTGGGACATTCACATCCCCCCGCCCAGAGCATCCACTCCCCCAGGAGCTTCTCTGGGGCTTCTCTTCAGTGCAAAAAATTACATGGAGCTACAGGGATTACATACCCAGGAAAATATGTATTTCCCTACAGCACCAGAGTCCACCCAGCAAATAATGATCTAAAAAAAAAACCTCACAACCCCAGTGAGTGCTGCTGTCTGCAGTTGGAGCTTAGAGTCAAAACTTATTACTTGTATTTTCAATTTGCCAGGGACTCACACTGAGATCTTGGCCAAGCAGCTCCCCCTCCCTCCTCCCTGTTTCCCAGACAGAAGAAAAAGTAAGACACAGAAAGGTTAAATAGGAACAAAAAAGGCCATGCTGGTCCCCCCCACCTCAGTGAACCACCGAGATCAGAGTGGAGCAAATCCACAGCTTACAGAGCTGGGATGTTTCCATTCTTGGCATAAAAGTTTCTGAGCTTTTTAAAGACCTAAATGAAGATATTTGGCCTGTGAATCTCGATATCCCCTTTGCAGTAAGGTCAGAAATATGGTTAAATATGGGTGAGCAACCACCAGCCCTCTGCAATATTTTTGAAGATCCTTTTCAGATCAGAACACACACCTTTTAAACAGGCAAACAAATCTGAGTTGGGCTGTGCTGGTCCTTGGTGCATCCCTGTATCCCACACTACACATTTGCATTAACTGCAGAGATTCAGCTTCACATGGATAGAAGAGATATTTTTTAGCCCCCCAAAAAAATCTGGAGTTGTTTGTGCTCCTACTAGCATGAGGCAGAAAGATTCACTCCCAGCTAGTCCAATTAAAAATTATGGGGTTAGGGTTCCTGCTCTCCTGGCACTGATCCCTTCCTCACCAGCTCCACACTGTGAACAGAGATACATTTCTGGGAATTGCTGGCCCAGGTGGAAATCCAGAATTAAAGTGCACCTGAGGAGGAGGCCTTTAATCACTCTGACCCAGGAGGCTCCTCTAGGGGTCCATAAAACTTCTTTGGCCCATCAGCAGCTATCTCAATTCCCAGCAAATATCCCCATTTCCATGACAGGCCAGCCACAATCCTCACCAGGAAAGGGCCAAGATGCTGGAGAGCCATTTGGAAGCCGCAGCCTTGCACGTTATACATGTTTATAGGAGTTTTACAACTGTTTCAAGCAAAACAATTAACAGTTATCCCTTACAAGGAAAATAACGCGCAGAATCCTTCACAAGCATGATATTGTCAGATGAGCCAGACTCTGGTGCCTGGGAGAACAACAGTTTCATTTCCCTTTCTCAGGAGGTGATGAAAGGATATAAGTTAGTGAAGCAGAGCCACCAACCCCCATCAGTCCAAAGATGGGAGCCCTCCTAACAGAGCAACTCCTGGCAGGACTCAGATGCCCCCACCTCCAGAGAAGCCCCCTGGCTCTGGTACAGCCTGAGCCAAAATCCACCGTGTCCTGCCCAAACTGCTGGATGAAGGTTTGGGCTGGGCAATGCTCAGAGGGTTTTGTGGCACAGCAGAAGCCCATGCCCTGTGCAGGAGACACTTTGAGAGGAAAAAAAAAACACCAACCTTCCCATCCTCTCCCTCCTTAGTTACCACCCATTTGGGCTTTTTTGGGGAGGTTTCTCCTCCGAAATGTTTCCCATTCCCAGCAGAGCGAAAGCTTGGGACTGGAGAGGAGCAGCACGTGGTACTGCTGTGCAGAGATCCAGGCACACAGGCTCATCCAAAGGAGCAAGGAATAAAGACCAACCCCCCACACATACACATTTTGTTGCAGCTGCAAGAATTGCAATCTCCAAAAGAAAAAGAAAAATGAAGTAGCATTGGACATAGGTACAGTGTGGAAAACAGGGAGAAACCACCGTCCCACAGGAGCAGTGGCCTCAGCAACCAGGGATAGGAAGGTTTGGGAAAGATCAGTGTTCTTTCCATCCCAAAGCACGAGGCTGGGGGTTGCCAGCAACCAGCAGCACTTGGATTTGTGTTTTCTGGCAGAGCAGGAGGTCGGGGGACACGAGGCACTCCCAGCCCCACCAAAACCAGGTGCAGAGGGATATTCCCCTCCCACTGGCTCCAGATTTTAATCCTATTCTCCAGCACACATCTCCATATCAAACTCTTAATTAAAAATTATCTGATTTTGGGACGGGGGTCACAGACTTCATGTTGAGTTTTGGTTACTCTTCCTCAGTCAGGTTAGACCTTCACAAGTTCTCTTTCTAGGAAGCCTCAAGGGGTTGTTTATATAAAATGAGCATTTTATTTCATGTGCTGCCCACCCTCAGCTCCCACAGTTAATTGGGGTAAACTTTTTTGCAGATCCTTCCCTAAACAGCCAGGAGATAAACCTACAAATAACCTGCATGCACACAGAGAAAAGAAGTATGTGGCTCCAACAGAAGTAAACACCGCAAAATATAAATGCAAACTTCCAGACAAAGGGCTAATTCCTGCCCTCGGAGGTTCATCCAGCCGAAGGAGCTGGATGATCCCGAGGAGGGCTGGATTTGGCCCTTGGAGAGGCCACTGCAGTCGGAACACGGCAGCAAAGCCGGAGCCCCGGCGGGAGCCGCGGGCAGGTACCGCATGGGCTGCGGATCCTCCTCCTGCCTCCACCGGGAAACTCGGGCTCCCCAAAGCACGG
>VZRE01001674.1:565435-587378 GCA_013396775.1 Cephalopterus ornatus
CGGGCTCCCCAAGGCACCCACCTCGGGCTCCCCAAGGCACCCACCTCGGGCTCCCCAAGGCACCCACCTCGGGCTCCCCAAAACACCGACCTCGACAGGATGATGCCTGAATGTCAGACCCTATCTCGGGAAAGTAAGATCAGGCAGGGGGGTTAAAACCCCAGTGCTTTGTGCAGGGATTCAGCTGTTAAAACGAGGGTCGGGATGTTATTTTTTAGTGTCTATGCCCCTGTAGCACCAGGTAACAGCCGCCAGCGCTCCGCAGGGAGCACGAACGCAGGATGGGAAGCGGAGCAGGCCCCGGGCACTGGCTCCAGGAGGAGGACTAGGCTCCCCGTGGAGCAACATGTCCATTTTTCCAGCGCCGCAGTGGCTGGGATGCCCCGGGAGCCGCGTGTCCCTGCGCACGGCCGGGTCCCTCTCGCACGTCGCTGTCACACAGCCGGCGCTCGCTCCCTCCCTCCCACCGCCCCCAGCGCTGCCTCCCACCCGCCAGCGCTAAAATAACCATCCTCTCTCCCAGCACGTTGGGAGAAAATGAAGTTGCTGTCAAGCGACGATAAATTCATGCGACAGCCAGCGCTAATTAAGCGGCAAAGTGGCTGCGAGCGTGGCGGGGACGCGGCTCCGGGGCTGGGCTGTGACACCGCCGGGGGTGCCCAGCGCTCGCCCATCGCTCCAGGCGCGGCCACCCAGCGCTCCAGGCGCTGTATCCATCGGGATCTGAGCGTCTGAGCGCGCCCCGTGGCAACCTGACACCTTTCGGGAGGCAAAATGGAATCTCGCCGGCCGCAGCAAGGGAGGGGGGAGAAAAACCCGAGCGAATATCCACGCAGAGAACAACAAAAATAGCGACAAAAGCCCCCGTGCCTACCTTTGGCGGGGGCCGGCGGGCAGGTCCCGGAGCCCTTGGGGTCGGTGGCTGTTCCCTTCTTTATGAAATGTTCGGCTCAGCCGGTGCTATTTGCATTCTTTCATTAGCACCTGTTTCAAGTAAGGAAGGAGAAAGCTCATTACGAGATCAGCTTCCTTTCAAAATAAATTATTCAAAAAAAAAAACCAACATAGAGATGCACGCTGCCAAAATAATAATAACGCTAATAAAAAAATTAAAAAAAAAATACCACATGTATATTAAAGCCCAAAGTAGGCAGTTTAATAATGGGAGGTCTTGCAGGTTGTGAGCATGCTCCAGCCGGAACAAATCCTTCCTCTGTTATTCCTCTGAATAAAAATAAACCACGAGCAAGAAACCCAAACGGAAGCTTCCTCCTAGAATCCCTGCTGCTGAAAAATATGTAATAAATTCAGCCCGAAGACGCAGACTCTAATCAGCAGCTGTTTTCTGGATCCAAAGCCAGCCAAAGCCTCTCTTGTCTTTTCCCACTATGAGTCTAGGCCTTTTTGAAAAGGGTTTTAACCTTTTAAAGACACAGTGCACCAATTATCACTTCTGGAGGACTGTCACTCACGGCGCAGAAAAATTAATAAAGCGGCAGCGACGGCACAGCCGGAGCAGGGGGAGGGTGGTTTGCACTCACAGCTTTGCTTCAGGAAGATTATTATAGGATTAATTTTTTTAATAGGTCCCCCTCGCCTTTGGGAAAATAATAATAATAACCTGAAAACTTGCCACTACCAGCTCTGGGATAAATGCAAAGTCATTATAAAAATGAACAGCTGCTGGATGCCATGCCGGGAGTTCTACGGTCGCTCCTTGTCAGGGTTAAATTTGTTGCAAGTGAATTTTAGGGATTAACAGTTTCCGTGCCAGGCGGGGGTGTGAGAGGGTTAATGACATGCAGAGAGGAGCTCTGTCAAGTGCTTCCCATCAAACTAAGGATCAGGCTGCGAAGTTTGAACCGAGCAGCCCTGGCACAGCATTAAAGCGTTCCTCCAGGAGTGGGATTTCGGGTTTTTAGCAAACACCACCAAAACCCCCCTTAAAAAAAAAAGCTCAGCCCTCCACTTAAGCAGCACCGCAAAGCGCCGGTGAGTGGCACAGCCTCCCGGGGGGACAACGCTCTGCCATTAAGTCCCCAAAGCTGGGGGTCCCCAGGCCTGGCACCCCCTGGCAGCGTCCCCCTGGTGCCACCGGCGCCCGGCCCACCTGGGTGGCATCGGCATCGTCCTGGTCGGGGAGCGGGGAGCGAGGGGCCATCCCCGGGCGGCTGCGGCTCCGCTCGGGCCGCTCCTCTCGGCAGCCCCCGGCGCGCGAACCATCGGGAGCGGGCGGCTCTCCCGCCCTCCCTCTCCCCCCTCTCCCTCCCTCTTCCCCCCTTCCTCCTCCTCCTCCTCCTCCCGTTCGGCAGAAAATTATCATATTTCATGTGTGGCTGCTCCAACCCCGCCAACCGGCTGCGCACCCGCGGGCGGAAATGTCCGGAGCAGCCGGGCATCGGTGATGCCGCCCCCTCCCCCCGGGACCCCGGGGGCTGCCAGCCACCGCCCGCTGCCCTCTGGCCCGTTGGCACTGCGGAGACAAGGGATTCTGGTGTTTTGGGGTGGCGGTTATGCCCCTTTGGCTCGGCTCCGCGGGGATGCAGCTGCCAACAACTTGACCTTGACCCGCGCGGTTGTGTCGCGCTGCCAGCGAGGAGCGTTTTTCCTAGAGGATGGAGACCCAGCACACCTGCTCTGCTTCATGGAGCTGCTTCTCCCGCTCCAGGACATGCCGAGAGGCTGCCTCACTCGCCCCAGAACCATCTCCAGGGGTGCAGCCCGAGTTCCAGGTACTGCTGCTCGCAGGGATGGTGCCTCACAAACAGATGATTCCATGTTTTCCAACCATTTTAAGTGCATTTGTTTACAGCTTGGCCCCAACTTCCAGACCTTTCTAACAAGATGGGTTTTTTTCATCTTCTTAATAGCTGGGAAATCTGGGATTTGGAAATAGAGGCTTGCCTGGAGCTACCCTGGAAGTGTCCAAGGCCAGGTTGGATAGGGCTCAGAGTGACCTGGGCTAGTGGAAGGTGTCTCTGCTCATGGCAGGGGGTGGAATAAGGTGAGCTTTAAGGTCCTTCCAACCCAAACCAGTCTGTGATTTATGATTCTACACAGCCGGTCTCCAGTCTGCCAAGTGGAGCAACAGCCCAAGACTTCTCATCATCTGATCATTTTCCTTCTCAAAGCAAGTGAAAAAAAATCCAAAAATCTTCAGAAATGGAGTAATGGAATAATCTTGATGAAAACTGCTGTCTACAAACACAGCACCTGGAGAGGAAAGGTGAACACACCCAGTGACAATGAAGAATGTTCTCCTAAGGACCGATGGAGCCACACTTGCCTGCTGGGCTCTCTGGCACAACGGGAGCGTGAGGAGCAGGGAAAATCCAACAGCCAAAAGTGAACTTTTTTTTCAGTGGCTGCTTACACAGGGATTAAAAAAAAATTGCATTGTCACAGAAAATAGAGGATTTGAGTGTGGCATTTCTGGTACAAATCAGCTTATGAGAACTGCAGTTCTCTGCTGATTGGGAAGAAACTCAGTAGGAAATGAGGAATATATTGGATGGAAGAGTAAAAAGCTCCCAAGCTTCCTTATCCGGCCATCTGAGGAACACTTTGCAGCCCAAGTCACAGCAGCAGGTGGATCCAGCCCAGGGCAGTGTGCTCCTGCTAGGGCAGCTTGGCAGTCACCATTTCCACCATCTACAGTGTCCTGTACCTCCCATGTCAAGGCAAGTGCTTTGGCAGAGCAGAAACCCATCACCACTGTGTGTCACTGTAGGCATTAGAACAAGTGCAGTAAGAGAGAAGAAAGTGAGATAATCGGGCTATTAAGCTAAAAAACCACTGTCTCAGTCCAGAGCAGCAGGACGTGGTTCTTCACACTGTTCTCCCTCTTCCAAACTTCAGGAAGACTCCACAAAACATGACATTTCATCATCTGCACCAGCCTGGACTCCACGGGACGGGTGACCTAAGTCTCTGCAGGGTGCCAGGCAGCTCCCATGCATGAGCACTGGGTGAATGAATGGGGCTGTAGAAGTGTCACCACGTTGGCATCGCGCTCCTGCCAACATCACCACCCTCGTGTGAGCCCAGAGCTCCGCGTGCCACCACGCTGGGCCACACAGACCTTGAGGAGCGGGTTGCCTGCATGGGCCTTGCTTTCCACACCGAAATATCTGTGCTAGGAAAGCATGGCAGAGTTTGTGGAAGTCCGCCAAGTTGACATCTAAAGCCCTAAATGACTGGTAGGAAAACCAAGAGGGACCATCACCCCACACCGCACTTGAAAGCCGTGGTCCAACCTCCCAAGGAAAACACCACACTGTTTGGAATGAATCCTGTTTGAAGAGGAGAATTCCTTTGGAAAAATGGACGATCAGCTTAAAAATCACCTGTGGTGGCTCTGTACCTTCACTGCTAAACGTGACCCTCATCAACAGCCATGAGTTACCCCAGGTTCCTGATCTGGGGACCTTGTCACACCCAACTGAGCTCCACTGAGCAAAGCCAGGATCTTGCCTTTATTCCCTGTAAAAATTCAATGAGAAGGCCCCAAATAGGCAGGAGATCAAAAAGGTGATCTTTCTTTCACTCTCCAGTTTTCTCTCTTAGATCATCACCATGTTGTCCTTATCTACATAAGGGATTGATTAGAGATGCAGAATGATTCTGCTTTGAGGCATCTTTTCTTCACGTAGGGCCATTCAAGCTTCTGACCCCACACAAGTTTCAGGAGTCTCTTCCAGAAAAAAACAAACACAAATTAAAAGGTGGCACAGAAGTTGTTCAAAGCCACAATCACCTGATTCACCCCCAAAACCAAAAGTCAATAAATCCATGCTGAAACCAAATATCAAACCAGGTTTTAATCCTTTTCACATATCCCACGTTGAGGTTGTATCTCCCTTTCTTACAGAAAGCAGCACCCACAGAGCATCCAGGCTGGAGTTTTGCACCAATCTGCACTTTTTTCCACTTCTTTTGTGTGTTTTTTAACAGTGATACAAATCCAGCTTTCCTCCAGTATCCTGAAACTTTCCCAGCAGCTCAAAAAACTGCTGTAAACCAACCTTAACAGCGGGGAGACCTCCCTGAACAGCAGTGGAAAGACCTGCATTACAAATCATCCACGTCCTCACACGCTGAGCGGGGTCTGGAGCCTGGGAGAGCCCACCCCAAGGGGGCATTAGTTCAGTGCTCCCTCAACAGTGAAGAACACCCTCATTAGAGGCCACACACTCCACAAAACCTGAGCTAATAAGTTCTGGGGGGATTATTAGTTGGGCTCCATGCTGGAGCTGGGCTGGCTGGGAGCAAGCACAACTGCAAAAGCCTCCTGCATGGAGGGGAGCTGGTTGTGATCAGTGAGAAAGGGGGACAGGAGGGGTGAGATGGGCTAAAAAAAAAAGGCAGAGCTGTTAGTTTTACCCTTTTTTTTAGGTAGGATGTGCTTCTAGCACACCCAGCTGTATTTTAGAGGTCAAAGACGTTCACTCAGTAGCTCATTCCTCCTTCTTTTTCTCCCATGAAAAGAATCACATAAAGAATTAACAGCCTTCAAAACTTACTTGGGAAGTGTTTGACACTTGTGGGTACTTTTCCCTTGACAATACCAACCTGGGGGAAGGACACAGGTGCAGGGAGCAGCTTGGAGCTTGTCCATGTCTCTGGGAATATTTAAACAAGTCAGGCTGCCCTTCTGTCCAGCATCCCTGTGTAATCTCTGCACAGACAGTGCACATCACCCAGCAGGACCAGCCTGAGCTCCTTACGTGGGAATTCATGGATCTGACTTTTAATGGGCATTCTCCTGTGAAAAATGACAGGGAGGCATGTGAAACACCATGGGGTTTTTGCCTTTTTTTTCCTTTTAAACCACCTATCAAACCTGCTCAACCAGAAGCAGAGAGCTGCACTTCCTTTTAATTGCCGTTTCACTGATGCTCTTGGGAGCAAAAAGCCAAGGTGTGGGTTCCTTCTGCTGCTTTTCTTCTTGCACTTTTTAATAAGTAGCAAAGATATGAAGGCAAAGAGTGGCTTTGGTTTCGAGTCCTCTGCAGCCACTGCTTTGCTGGGACCCGACCCAGCAAAACAAATGGGATTCCTGGTGCCACTACATAATGCATTGCTTTTGGATTACACACCGTGGTTTGGGAAGATGCAGAGGATAACATCACAGGGAGGGAGAAGGGACGAGTTGTAACCAGGGGAACAGACCTCAGACAGGGCTGGGAGTGCTGTCAGAGTCCTGAGTGGCTCTGCCTTACCCAGAGGATGGATTTGATCCATCTCCTCTCTGTGTTCTCACTGCTCTCTGTAACAGGGGTGTGTTTGCACAAGAGCAGGATGGAAAGGTCAGGATGCTGAGGGCCACCTGGTTTCTGGGCACAGCTGGGTTTCGGTCCAGGGAGCTGCTGCCTCCTGCACAATCCAGAAGCTTTGTCTCAAGGGGGAAGTGGCACATGTCATTTGACTCTTTCTTGAAATTTATTTAAAACCCCCAAACCTTGTTCAACAATAACAAAACCTGTGAGAGCCTGAGGACAAGGGGTTTATAGATTTTGCACAGGGGTGGGAGCCTCTGTATCCTGTACCCCATCACTAACCCCCCCACAGCCAGTGGGTTTTCAGGAGCCCTGAAAGGAGCTGCACGAAGCACCCGTGGGTGAGAAGCTGAACAGAGGAACCATATTCACAGAATCACAGAGTGTTTGGGTAGGAAGGGACCTTAAAGCCCATCCATTCCCACCCCCTGCCATGGGCAGGGACACCTTCCACTAGCCCAGGTTGCTCCAAGCCCCGTCCAACCTGGCCTTGGACACTTCCAGGGATGGGACAGCCACAGCTTCTCTGGTTCATTTTGTCTTGAAGGGGGCACAGTCTAATAAGAGGAATAAGAACCACTGAGCAAACCTGTGTCATTACCAACCTCTGAATTTCCAGGGCAGCTGCCCGGTCTTTTCTCTCTTTCCTCCTGTTCCTTCAAAACCATGTCACTCTCTGCCCACAGCAAGAGTGTCTGCAGAGTGTTCCCACGTGTGCCTGGGATTCCCATTACATCATCTGTCCTGATTTTAGGATATAGATCTCTGAGCTTTCCTGTGCAACCAGAATGAAGGCTTATTAACTGGTTAAAGAAGAGCAAACATCTGTGAATATTTGGATTATTACTTCCTCTGGGCAGGGGCAGAGGAGGGGCAGGACTGAGCTCTGCTCTGGGGGACCAGGGACAGCACCCAGGGAATGGCCTGGAGCTGTGTCAGGGCAGGCTCAGGTTGGATCTCAGGGAAAGGTTCTTCCCCCAGAGGGTGGTTGGGCACTGCCCAGGCTCCCCAGGGCAGTGGGCACAGCCCCAAGGCTGCCAGAGCTCCAGGAGGCTTTGGCTGATCATCTGGGGCACATGGGGTGACTCTTGGGGCTGGGCCTGTGCAGGGCTGAGGTTGGACTGGATGGGCCTTGGGGGTCCCTTCCAGCTCAGCACATTCTGGGAGTCTGTCCTCCAGAATTGCCACCTGATATCAAATGATGGGTAAATCACAACAAATTCAAGTTTCAGATGAGAAAACCAGTTGATATTCAGGAGAGTTTTTCCTGACAAGGTTTTACTGAACTTCTGACTAAGCACTTTTCAGATCAGAGACATTTTTGCCTGATGAACTGAGAACCAGCATTAAAAAAATCCTGTGAAGTGTTGTGCTACAAACACCCAGCACAGAAAAGACAGGCATAAAAGCTTTGTTTCAGTCACTAAGCAGCATCTCCTGCCCCTCACATCCATCACCCCCTGACACAGGGACACAGCATTAACTCCCCGTCGGTCTCCATGAGGTTGCTCCGCAGAGCCCCGGGGTATTGATTCCTCATCTCCTCTGTCTCACCACTGACTGTGATGCTTCTCAGGGCAGGTTGTGGGGCTCTTTAGCACTCCCAGTTGCACCAGAGGTTTTGATGATCTCAGCTGTCAGGAGGAGAGGGATGAGAGGAACCAGCTCCTCGAGAAGCAGTGATGTGTCTGGGTATGACACCGCAGAGGAATTGGAAGTTTGGTGAATCACATCATGGTTCAACTTCTGTCCCAGCCTGAATCCTGTTAGACAAGAGCTGTAAGAGTGGCTGAGCAGTGGGATGGGCTTTGCTTATTGCAAAAGGGAGGTTTCCCCTCCCTTTATTTAAATCCAAACAGAGAACATTATCTAATTCCTCCGCAGCGTGTACAGGATTGTGTGTTATCCCTCTACAAGGATCCACATTAAACCAACCACAGACAATAACCTCATACCATTCAGCACAGGAAGCATCATAATCTGCCATGCATTAAAGGTCTAAAAAAACCCTGCCTAATGTTAGAAGAGTCTCAAGCTGTTAAGCTACTACTTAACTCCGGTAATTCACCATGAAGTCTCTCCCATGGCACAGCCAGAGAGTTGTTTTCATTTTCTAATAATGAGCACGTGACTCAGGCATTTAATGAGTTCCCGAAATAACTGAACCAAAAGGCAAAATCCAAGAGGTTTTGCTGCCCAGGGAGAGAGAAAAAAAATCATAATTAAAATAGTGAATGGGCAGAAGAATAAAACAAAGGCCGGGGGTGATTATAAAATCGTTTAGGTGGCGTAGTGAGTGTGCTGCTTTCCTGTCTCAAGGGGGTTTAAGCCTGACAGGAGCCAGCCAACCTTGCAGCAAGTACCTGGGGTTCTACATCCCTCGCCCCACTTATTGTCCTGTATCCTCAGGAATACCAGTCTTGGATTCAACACAGTGATGATTTAAGAGGAGTACCAAGAAAATCATTCACTTTGGTAGCACTTTGGTAGCACTGTGAACATCAAAGCACATCACAAGTGTTAATGATACCTCATTGCTTTATTCCAGAATTGTCTGTCCAAAAAATGAAAGTAGAGGGATGGAGGGAGTAAGTGGTGTGGAGAGAGTTAGAAGGAAAAGAGTCTGTGGGTTCTATGAACTCTCTGCTGTAGGCACACGGTCCTGGGTCTCAGCTGGGTCTGGAGCTACCATTGACCCCAAAGAGCCACCACTAAGGTAGGTTCAGTTTTAAAAATTCTAGGAAAACCTGAACTTTGAATAATTTTGGTAATTTTAAATTTTTTTTTGTAATTTTAAAATAATTTTTGTAATTTTTTATTTTAAATCCTATGAGGGGAGCATGTTTATCATCTGCTGCTGCACTGGAGGAAGAGCTAAATGCATAGACCTGCAAGTTTGGCAGTCTTTGCTTTTCCATCCTCCTGCCCAGCTCAGCCTCCCTGGCCTGTCCCACTGCAGGGAAAGCAGCAAAACCCTGGGGCAGGAACTTCATTTCCCAGAACCCCAGAATCCCAGAATATGCTGAGCTGGAAGGGACCCCCAAGGCCCATCCAGTCCAACCCTCAGCCCTGCACAGGCCCAGCCCCAAGAGTCACCCCATGTGCCCCAGAGGATCAGCCAAAGCCTCCTGGAGCTCTGGCAGCCTTGGGGCTGTGCCCACTGCCCTGGGGAGCCTGGTCAGTGCCCAACCACCCTCTGGGGGAAGAACCTTTCCCTGAGATCCAACCTGAGCCTGCCCTGACACAGCTCCAGGCCATTCCCTGGGTGCTGTCCCTGGTCCCCCCAGAGCAGAGCTCAGTCCTGCCCCTCCTCTGCCCCTGCCCAGGCAGTTGGAACTGCAAGCAAAAGAGGGAGATCCAGCCGCTTCCAGATCTGCTCTGTGGGTACAGCTGGGAATTCTGCTGTGCTTCAGGGCTGGACATGTTTGTGACACAGCAGCAAAGCTGGGCTGTGCTCCTCAGCGGGTTTGGAAAGCTGGAGTACAGAACATCCCTCACAGCTTGCACCTTTTCCCTTGGCAGAGGGGAGATGGGTGCCAGCCCAGGGGGCAGCATCTCGGAGGGGTGACCACTGTCAGTGGTCAGATCCTGTGGTCATGGAGCTGTGGCTGTATCCACATCCAGGTATCCATTCCTTAGCAATGACAGTCAGAGACTTCGAGGTCCTCCAGTAACCCCAAATCCAGAAGCGGTTTGGGGTTTGGGGCAGCCCAAGCCGCAGGTCTAAATTCTCTCCTAAGGATGGTCCTTGGCTCGGGTGTGGCTCTGATGCCAGGCTTGGCTTGCAGGAGACACCTTCTCTGGACCAAAAGCACTGCACAGTCAGGCAGTGGAGATGCTCAGATGCCCATGGCAGGTCCCCAGCCCAGGAACCAGCACGGTTCACTGCACCCTCACCTACACCCCACAGGTGGGCCACAAGCTCTGTCTCTGCCCTGGCCTGACTCACCCCAGGGGATACACACCTGCCAAAGGCAGCCCCCCTGAACAGCCCCACGCTGCTCTAGAATCCTTCCATGTTTAATTTTCTTATTTAGATCCTTCTACACTTTAATTCATTGGTGGGGTTGATTTATTGTTGGGTTTTTTTCTGTTAACAGTATAAAGTAAGAGCTAGGAAAACCTGTGAATTTTTAGATGAAAACCTGCACTAAGATTTCATTTCAAATCAGGCTCGGGGAAAGTAAATTACGTTTTGGCCAAAGGCCAAGTTCTAAATTTCTAATTAACTTAATCAAACTTTTTCATAGTGGGACCCTTGTTAATTTATATAACCAATTTCACTGAAAAGGCAGTTAGAGAGAGCACTGCACCAAATCAGGCAGAAATAACCAGTGAGTTCAAAGGATTTGTTCTCATTAACCCTGGAGAAAATGAGTTCAGAGAGGAGCTGAATGGCAGCAGCAGGTAGGAGTTCAAAACTGTATTTTCAAAGGTTGAGTAAACACTGAATTGGTAGATTTTATGAGGTAATATTGATTATTTACACCAAAAAATACGCATTTGACATTGGTACCAAGCAGTGACCAGCACAGAAGAGAATTCAAGTGTGTAAGAATTTGTATCTTTTTATTAGGCTGAGACTGAAATAAATGGACAAGTTTACCTAAAACCTTGCCCATTTTTATCGGTCTCACCAGCTGCTCCAGTGAAAGGCACGGCCAGTCCTTCAGAACTGCTTTAATTCCTTCAGATCAGAATGGCAACAACAAAACACCACGTCACTGGTACCTACAAGGAATCGACAGATTCCTTTCAGAAAGCCTGTTATTACTGATTTTATCAAGGAATAAGTGTTTTATTTCCAGTTAAACAGCCAGGCTGCCTGTAGAGGCAGAAATTAATGCAAACATCCATTGCAGAAGCAATTAATTCAGTTAAAGAGCGCAAGCCCATCACACTCCGAGGAAATGGCCCATGTGGGTCTGACTCGGTCCCCGAGGGCTGGAGGAGGATAAATTGTCTGCCCTGTCCTGGGGAGGTCACACTGCTCCTTCTGCTCCCAAACAACAGCCCAGGGCACCCCTTCCGTCCTGTTTTGTGGCAGATTTGGCTCTGCCACGTGATCTGCCAGATAAAATCTCTGTCACGGTTATATATTGCTTTATTGCAAAATATTCTGCTTTTTTGACTCCCCTTTTCTCCATCAAGTGGGTAACCCTTGGTATTGCCTTGCAGGAAGAGCCTTGCCCATGGAATGCTGCTGGGACACACTTCCAGGCTGAAAACTCCCAACTCCTGAAGGATGAGGTGAAGAGAGGGGCTCAGCTCCCAAGAGAGGAGCTCAGAACCCCAGAGAGGGGCTCAACACCCCAGACAGGGCTCAGCATCCAAGTGAGGGCTCAGTACCCAAGAAAGGGGCTCAGCACCCAAAAGAGGGGCTCAGTACCCAAGAGAGGGGCTCAGCACCCAAAGGAAGGGCTCAGCACCCAAGAGAGGGCTCAGCATGTAAAGGAGGGGCTCAGCACTCAAAAGAGGGCTCAGCACCCAAAAGAGGGCTCAACACCCAAGAGGGTGCACAACAAGAGCAAGAAATTAGAAATTAGGGCCAACACATCCCCAGAAATGAATCTGCCTTCTTTAGCTGTGACAGCAAAGGAGTCACCTCTGAAACGGGTCTATGCTGGGGACAATTAGCAGCTACTCATTAAGGTTTAGTTCTGCCCAGGAACCAGAGCAGGATTTCCAGTGTCAGACATACACATCTCACTACATAAATATACTCAGTACCATGGAATGCAATAGAAAGAATAGACCAGAATGGACTAAACCAGAATGTGCTGAGCTGGAAGGGACCCCCAGGGCCCATCCAGTCCAACCCTCAGCCCTGCACAGGCCCAGCCCCAAGAGTCACCCCATGTGCCCCAGAGGATCAGCCAAAGCCTCCTGGAGCTCTGGCAGCCTTGGGGCTGTGCCCACTGCCCTGGGGAGCCTGGGCAGTGCCCAACCACCCTCTGGGGGAAGAACCTTTCCCTGAGATCCAACCTGAGCCTGCCCTGACACAGCTCCAGGCCATTCCCTGGGTGCTGTCCCTGGTCCCCCAGAGCAGAGATCGGAGCTGCCCCTCTGAGGAAGCTGCAGCCCCCACTGAGCTCTGCCCTCAGTTCAATATATTGAACCTAAAGGCTCCTCATCCTCCTGGGAATCCCTCTGGAAGGTCTCACCATCAAAACAAGCCCCTTTGGGATCAGCAGTAGCAGCAATGGTGCAGCTTGAGCTCCCTCAGTCACCTCGGATGGAACATTCCCAATGACCAGCTGCCACAGGCATTTCCAGCCCCAGTTCCTACTGTGAATATTCACCTGGAAATGTGAATAGTGAATCTTCTCTTAATTTCTCAAGTAATTTGCAAGTATGCAACTATCAAAACTGTAAATTACACCTTTGATTCAAGAGGAGAAACTCTTCTAAATGAAGGGAACTCAGCAAATTCTGGTCAGATAAGCCTAAGGATGGGAACAGAGAGGGTGAGTGGGATTTCTTCAGCTATTGTCTGTAAAATTAGTAGGAATTTGCATTGTGGGAAAAGAAGGGGTGGTGAAAAATGATGAAGAAAAGCTCCAGACCAATTGGATAATTAATTCTCTCTCCGAAGATACTAGAAATAAACAGAGAGAATGCAAAGATAAAAAGAAATGATCCCAGGGAAAGCTGCATCTAAAGAATTGAGAAACAACATTATCAGTGAAAAATAACACAAGTCAAACTGAATTAGAGCCTGCAAAGAAAACTAAAGCAACCATTTAAATTACAAAACGTTTTCTCCGTGTAAATAGAATAAAACAAAACAGGAAAAGAAAAGAGGCTCTTCGAGTTGGGACCAGGATTAAAGATAAGCCACTGGACAATACCTTGCTTTGTATTTCTGGAAGAAAGAGGGCAAAGGCAGGATGAGCAGTGGGAGCATCAAACTGGAGCTGATCGTCTCAAACCCAGAGATCAATGGTGTCCGCAGGTCCAAGGGTCCTGAATCCAAGCAGTTATGACATCTAAGGCCTCGTGTTATATTTTCTTTGTGGGAATCATCAGAGTAAGATAAACATGGGCTGTTCACAAGTCTCATCTTGATTTTTGGCCCACAACACCACCAGGGTCTTTGGAAACTGGAGCAGAATATTGACTATAATTCCCCGTGTGTCCAGCTGGAAAGATGAAGAACAGAATATTTATAAAGGACACTGGTCATCAGGGAGTCCCCCACAGCTTTCATCTAAAATAGGACTATTAAATCAGGATCGCCCTTGGAACTGCTCCAGAATTTCTCTCCAGACCTATTTCCTGTGATGTTTTCATAATGCAAAGCAGGAGGATTCTGAGTAAAATCACTGGTGACATGAGGCAAGGAACTACCATCAACAAAGGACAATGGAATATTACATGGAGAGAGTGGAACAACTCTGAATTCTGGAGCACTGGGAGCAGGATGGACCTTCATGGTGTGGACAATAAGCAAGTTCATAAGGAAAGGAAAGGGGAATGTTGGACTTGATGGTCTTAGAGGTTTTTTTCCACCTTAAATCGTTCTGTGATAATGATTCTATGGAAAAAAGTAATTCAACGTTTAGCTGTGAAGTCTTTGGTTGGAAAACCAGGCCTCACAAAGAGAGACTCCAGTGCATCAAAGGAGAAAGAGAACCAAAGGAGGAAGCAGAGGAAGAAAACTGAATGTTAAAGCACATCCCCCAGGAGGAGACATCCCTGCTACTGTCCAAGTCCCTGGTGTGTTCTCACCTGAAATTCTTTCAACATCCCAGAGAAATAATTTCCAGCAGACGCAGAGAACTGTAACAGTGATCCCTGAGGAAATGGAGAACATGGAAAACAGGGAAGACTAAAGGAGGACAGTTTGTTTGACCTAACAAAATGCAAGCTGAGATGAGAGGAGCTATTTCCGGGACAATATTGGCACGAGATCAAATGGAGATAACACAGCCAAGGATTGAATTCAGTCTGGAAGTCTGGCATCGTCTTCGATGTTTCTGTGCCACACGAGGAAAGGCAAGAAGTTCCAAGGCAAAACTTGGTCCACTGGCAAGGAAAAGTCTGGGCACTGGGTCGGAAAGGGCTTTGGCTGAGCCTTGGTCACCCACCAGGGTTTGGGTTGACATCCAAGCCCCGTTGTGAGCTGTGGTGACCTGCAGGCAGCAAGACCTGCTGTCCCCATCATCTCCAGGAGCACGAGAGTGGCTCCTCCGTGGCTTTATAAACAGCATTTGGAGCAGAGGGCTGTGTAAACATATCCAGGAGAGTTATATATTAAAAAAAAAAATATAGAAAAACACTGCAATGGAACACGGAGGGAACAAGAAAATTACAACAAGGTTGTCAGGAATAAACATCAACTGCAGCACGGGAAGAACTGCCCTGCTGGGAAAGCCAAAGTCAGGCCAAGCCAAAACCAAATCCAGACCTGCAGCTGAGACAAACCAACTGTGTTTGAGCACAGCTCAAAGGCTTTGTTTTCTTCAGCAAAGGTTTCAGAGGACAGATTCTTGGTGTAAGCAAAGGACTGAAACCATATTTGGCATCCACTGTTCTTCTGCAGGGTCAGAGATAAACAACTCCATTGGTTTGTTTGATTTAGGAGGAACAGGATAACACTAAGTATTTTAGGTGAGATTTCACACAGTTTCCTTTATGTCCAACACTTGTTATTCCACATAACATCCTGCTTGGACCAAGAAAATATTCCAATTAAATTCAGAACTGTGTCAAGCATCCCACTATTCATCAAGATGAATATTTGCATGATATTGTGCTTGACATTCGTTGGACTTTCACCACTGCAAACCCTTATCTCAATTTCTGGTGACTTTTTGCAGCTTCTCAGTCAAGTCCAAGTTGTGAAAGTCACGTTCAACAAATCCAATGGCCAAGAGCCCCAGCAAACCAGCACAGTCTGTTCAAACTTGAACCTGCCCCAGCACTGGCTGTGAGCAAGTGGTTTGTTATGCTTCCTACTGAAGCACATCTGGGAGTAAAAAATTACATTACAGCATGGAAAATCTCTGCTTCCTGTGTCTGATCCCAATCCAGGTGAGCCCAGCTGTGACTGGAGGAGAATTAAATAAACTATTAGTTTGCAAGTGTTGCATTAGTCCTACAGGGATGGAGCTGGGAGTGTCATTTAGGAAGCAAAAGGAGGGGAAAAAAGCTGGTTTGTGGTCTTGGGAGTTGGATTCCACTCTGAAGGCCTGAATTTGGAATTAGAAGATGCTGAAGCCAGACTTTTCACTTCTGACCCTCCAGTGGGGCTTTTGTTAAGGAAACTTCCCAGTCTGGTCATTCAGCAGCCACTCAGTTAGTCACAGTCCCAGCATCGCAGACGGTCACTGGTGGGACTGGAGTTCTTTCGCAGCAGCAGTTCCAGTGACCCAGCAGGTCCCCATTTGACTCCCCACATCCCCCACTCCCAGTCACACCAGTTTCCTCACTGGTTCCATCCCCGGTTTCCCATGGCAGAGCCTCAAATGTCTCATGGAATCCCAGAATATGCTGAGCTGGAAGGGACCCCCAAGGCCCATCCAGTGCAACCCTCAGCCCTGCACAGGCCCAGCCCCAAGAGTCACCCCATGTGCCCCAGAGGATCAGCCAAAGCCTCCTGGAGCTCTGGCAGCCTTGGGGCTGTGCCCACTGCCCTGGGGAGCCTGGGCAGTGCCCAACCACCCTCTGGGGGAAGAACCTTGTCCTGAGATCCAACCTGCCCCTGCCCTGACACAGCTCCAGGCCATTCCCTGGGGGCTGTCCCTGGTCCCCCCAGAGCAGAGCTCAGTCCTGCCCCTCCTCTGCTCCTGTATCATATATAATTATATATTATTATAATTTTTATATATATTTGTGTATAATTTATTATTATATTATATATGTTATATTTGTTATAAATAATTATAAAATATATAATGTATAATATATATTGTATATTATTATTGTGTATTATTATATATTACATAGTGTATTTTTATATATAGATATATAATGATATATGTAATATATTCTATATAATATAATATATGGATATAACATATAATACAGATATAATAACTCAAAACTTCTTTGGGTGTGGGGGCTTCCCTCCCCCACCCCCAATGGATCAAGGCCACCCAAAGGGATTTATTAATAAGGACCTGGGTTACCCCCCCCTTTTCTGGATTGGATCGTAACAGGCACAAAGAGAATGATAAAGATATATAAATATATAAATATCTTTATAGATATATAAATATAAAGATATATAAATATATAAAATAAATATATAGAAATTAAATATGTATAAACCCCAGCCAACCATCCTATGTGGCTCTTACAGGAAGAGTCCTAAAGCATCTTGCACATGGAAATGAATTTTCAGGCTTCATCATGCCTTCAGCCCTGGCACAAATGTTCCATTTGCAAATGCCATATTCATTCCAGTCTCTTGTGTGGGATATTTGCAAATGATGTGTGTTTGAAATGAGAGGAAATTATAATTTATTACCGATATTTTTATTTCTAATTCTGTTATAAGTGTTACTAAGTATTTTCAAATGCTTCCAGCTATAAAATTTATAAAATCTCAGCGAGATCTACTCAGAATAATTGTTCATTCCACTGACATAATTCATGGATATAATTCAAAAGTGTCTACAAAGACTATTTAGGCATCTTTTAGTAAGAAAATGTTGAGGGTCATGGTTTACTTTTTCTCTGTTGACTAAATTATGTCAAAATAATGGACACTTATGAGATCTGAGATGATGAGGAAGCAGATTCGCTCCAAAATCAGAGCCCTTTGTTAGATTTCTTTAACAGTTCTGAAGGAGTTGAGGATTCACTTTGCAAAGGAAGAAAAATCAAGTCCATATGAGCACTGAAATTAGGGTACGAAACGCTCCTGTTGTTTCTCCATGGCATTTGTGCAGCTGAGGAGAACTTTGTGCGGGTCGGTGTCACCGACGGGAGGGGAAAGTGAGCCTGAGAGCACAGAGGTCCCAACCTGGTCCTTAACGGGCTGGGGTTCTGCTCTCAGGTGAAGAGTTTCCAGCCCTGCTCCCCATTCCAGGCCTGCATCCCTTCGTGGAGGTGCAGGTGATTCGCATCCTCCCTGTGCACATCCCCGTGGAAACACTCCAGCTGCAGGAATCACCCAAGAGGCAATTTCAGCCCTTTGCAAAAAGGCTTTTTGTAGATTTCTTTTAAAACAGCCTTTTTTTGCAGTTCGTTTGCCAAGGAATACTATCTATGCAGCGCTGTTCAACTGGAGGGGTCAAACTGCAGTTTTAACAAGAGTCATTCAAATTGGTGCTTCAGCTCCTCCACCTCCAAAATAGAAGGAAAACCACGAACTAAAAGAAAGGAAATGTGACAGGAAAGCCACAGAGGGGAAACCCATGTTTTTTTTCTGAGGGGGACAAAGGGGCTCTGGAGCCAAGACTGAGGTCCAGTATCCTATTCCAGCTCCAGGTGGACCCTCACAGGTGGGTGAGCACCAAAACCCACCCCAACACCTGGGAGAACCAAAGCCTCCAGACGCTCTGTGCTCAGTATTTCCTGCATTCGGAATTCCAAAGATTTTATATGTTGAAGTTATTTCTTTGGAGTACAATGGTGCAAGTTTAATAATCCATCCCATCCACCCCTTTGCATTTAATGTTGTAGGGAGCCACATGCAACACAAGGTATTAAAGATTCCCTTACAGATTTCCCGTCCAAATATTGACCCAAGCTGTGCGTAAAACCCAAGGAGATCAGCAGCCAAGGGAACTTTTGGGGTTTTGTTTATAAATGCTCACTAACATCATCTACCAGACCTTCTGATCTCACAAAGCAGGAGGTTTTAATTCACTTTGCTCCCTTCTGAAAGCACAGGAGCAGCTGGTTCAGGTTTGGAAGAAGCTCTCTTGGAAGTGGAGGCTCTCCAAGATGCCAGTTTGAATTCTCACATGTAATCTCTGCACATACTTTCTCTGTCATCCTGTCTTTTCCAGCTTGGATTAATTACAAAAAATAAAATATCAAAACCAAACTAATTATCTGGAAATCAGTGAAAACTGATGACTCTTGAAGAGTTAACACTGGGTAAAGAATAAGAGTAATGAGAAGCAGAAGGTAAACATCTAGGAGGAGCTGAGCAGAGTCTTGTGTGAGACCCTGTGCTGAGGTTTCCTGCGCCACTGGAAACTGCCCCAAAACAGACCAACCACTGACCTGATCCAGGTTACAAATAACCCTGAAATACCCCAAAATACTGGAGGCAGAGGGATAATTCAGGTTGTTTCACACTGATGCTGCAGATGGAGCATGTGAACACCCGAATGGGGCTCACAGATGCTGGACAAGAAATTGTTGGCTGTGAGGGTGGGGAGGCCCTGGCACAGGTTGCCAGAGAAGCTGTGGCTGCCCCTGGATCCCTGGAAGTGTCCAAGGCCAGGTTGGACGGGGCTTGGAGCAACCTGGGCTAGTGGAAGGTGTCCCTGCCCATGGCAGGGGGTGGGACTGGATGGGCTTTAAGGTCCCTTCCAACCCCAACCTTTCTGTGATTTTGTGATTTCCACAGGATTTCTGAAATGATTAACACACACTTAACTTGCAATGAAGTCCTGAGAATGAGAAGTTTTCAAGGCAGGCACAGATGGGCCTGGCGGGAACAGTCTCAAGTAAAGCAATGCAATCAATAGCCCTGAATAAAAGCAACAAGAATTAAACAACAAGATGTTTCCCATTTCCAAATGCAATTCCCTGCAGGTTACCACCTCACCTTTCATTTCTCACCACTGGCAATGGTTAGTTTTTCTTTTTAACTGCACAAACTTCTCTGGAGAGTTCACTGTTCAAGAGGAAAACCAAACTATGCCCAGTGACCTTCTGCTAAAAGGGAAAAACGCCTCAGGGCAGGGTTTTTTCTGTGTTGTTGTTGTTTGTTTTTTCTTTATTTAAAGAAAAACTTTTAACTGTTCAATGAATAAAACAAGAGAAGGGCTTGGGTGCTGCCTCACCAGCCATTTTCCTTGTCATTAAACTTCCACAAGGGACTGTTCACAAGTGACAAATTTGAGAAATGAAGGCAGTGGATCTGGTGTCTTTTATCAAAGTCAGCTGGATCCAAAAATGGGAAAGGTGGGGTTTGCAATACAGGCTTTACTAGGGCAAGATATCCAGGACTGAGCAAAATATGACCTGTGAGGAAAACCTGATGGACTGTCTGCTGTTCAAACTTCACATCACACCCCCAGCACCTTGGCAAATTTATCCTGCACCAGTTGCCTGCAGTCTTTATTCAGGTGCCATCCCGCCCTTCCCAGCTCAAAGCACTTCACTGCCGTTGCTCTGCTGGCAAACTGAGAATATTAAAGGCGTGAAACTGTCCCAGGAGGGGTTGGGATTGATCTCAGGGAAAGGTTCTTCCCCCAGAGGGTGGTTGGGCACTGACCAGGCTCCCCAGGGCAGTGGGCACAGCCCCAAGGCTGCCAGAGCTCCAGGAGGGTTTGGACAATGCTCTGAGGGACAGGGAGGGATTGCTGCAGAAGTTAACTGGATGGTCCTTGTGGGTCCCTTCCAGCTCAGGATATTCTACAAGTCCATGATAACAAAGTTTTAAACAACTGAAGTTACAAGAGCCCAGTGACAAGCAAAAGCCCATCCCTTCCAAGCCTGACTCCGACACAGCAGCACCAGCAGGTTCTCCTGCACACACACACACACAGACACTAAAAAATTAATTTTTCCCCTTCTGTTCCGTTGAGTTTCATGTTTTCCAGTGCTGGCACAGCTGTGCCAGTGGTTTGCTATTCTCCAATATATACATAATATACATTGTATATCTATATATATACAATATATACACCAAATATACATATTGGAATCTTTTAATTAGGTAGAAGCTCTGGTCCCTGAGCTCCCAATGCTCTTGAGTCTCTGTGGAAAGGCAGCAACAACAGTGGGAAAGAGGAAGAACCAGAGGCCTGACAGCCCTTCCTGATGGACAGCTGCTTAATAGGTCGCATATTTTTTAAGTGGATGATTGAATCTAAATGACTTCTAATACTGAAATTAATTTTATCTGTTTAAACTTAGTGTGTTGCCGCATGTTGCAGGAGCAGGGCTTGCTGCTGTTCCAAGTATTAATAGAAATTCCTGAAACTATTAATATCTGGAGCCCAGCAGCTGATCTGTGTCATCTGCCCGAGGGTCTCCAAGCACTAGCAAACACCTGAGTCTCCTTCCAGCAGGAGGGACACAAGGACCAACTGGTGATGAGGCAGATGAGCAAAAAAGGTGGAGAAAAGCCCAGTCTGGGAGGCTGAGGTGGTCCTGGGAGCAGAGCAATAACCTCGACCTCCCATCTTTGATGTGGTGGAAACTTTCCTCAAGGATGGGCAACTTCGTGGTCTCCTCGAGGCAACAACTGCTCCTTTCTTAGTACATGGAAGCAACACAGTAGTCAAAGTTGGGAAAACCATGAAAAATCTGTTTAAAACGAGCCCTGAAAAGCCCTCCAGTCATTTTGTACCAGGGGCAAGACCCACAACTTTCTGTTGGTGGGTGGTGGGGTGGGATGAGAGAAAAACCCATCACAAGATGAAAGGTTTGATGCTTCTCCCTCCAGCTAAAATCTGCATTACTCTGAGCATGCTATGGGGGTGTCACCTGCCCCATGGCAAATCCTGCAAGCAGCTACAGCTGAAAAAAAAAGGAGGCAACAGCTCCATTTGGAAAGTAATTTTTTTGAAAGCATCTCTTCTGAATCAGTTTGTCATCTGAAATGATAAAGAAATCAGAAGCCAACTTCACTTCTGTCAGCCCTGCTGGAGACAGCAGATGGGAAGGCCCTCAAAATACCATTTACTGCAAGGAGGATGTTAAAATATGACGTTTGGCTTGGGGCAATAAAACCACATCCCCTGGACAAAAGGAAGATGAATAACTTCGGCTGCACACCCTTTTTGCTACAGCTGGTCAGTACAAACCTCTCCCCAAACTGTTGCCATCCACATCACACACACACACAATTTTTAATGTTACATAAAGGAGTGGAATTTATTTTTCCAAATAAATGCCAGAACAATTCATGGCACCACAGGGTTTTCTTCCATGTTTTCTGCAGACAAATCAGCTTCAGCCAACGGGGGGGCAAGAGTGGCAGGGAGTGGGGGAAGGCAGCTGGACGGACCAACAGAGACACAACTTTACCTAGAACGTCACAGAATTTGGTGTTTTACTGAAATCCACGACTCAGAGGCACAACCAACTACAGGAAAAACTATTTAGACATTCAAAAAGCTGTTTTGTTCCTTTCCGTGCATCCTCTGGCAGTTCAGAGCAGGGAGGTTGCACACCACCTTCCTCAACAGTGTTTAGAGAGTTTTTCTGTGCTCGGCAAGGAGACATCAAAGTCTCAAAGGGGACTAAGTGTGAAGTACACTCAATATTTAAGACTCAGATATATCTAAATAATTCCGTATTAGTACAATATATATAGAGGGAGTTATTAATTATATTATATGAAGACAGGCTGGGGGGGTTCACCTGGAGAAGAGAAGGCTCCAGGGAGACCTGAGAGCCCCTTGCAGGGCCTAAAGAGGCTCCAGGAGAGCTGGAGAGGGACTGGGGACAAGGGATGGAGGGACAGCACACAGGGAATGGCTTCCCACTGCCAGAGGGCAGCGTTAGATGGGATATTGGGAAGAAAT